>JABSTQ010009455.1:0-266653 GCA_013358835.2 Ixodes persulcatus
GTTGCATGCAATATGGAAATCCCGCACAGATCACCTCTTGAAGGGGGAAAGCCGGCGTGGCGCCATTTTGAAGAAAGCTTCATGATTACGACCAGCCTCGTTGCGGCAGCAAAAAACTGTGAATTAGATGGATGGTCTGATTTGGCAGCGCGTCTCAAAGCGCCGAGGCCACTTCGAAGTCAGAGGTGATGGGTGCTGCTTTGTGCCATGTATATGTCAAACTGGAACGCTGAGTACTCCCTACGTCATTATGTGTTTTAACCATGTATATAGCGCACATTTTATGTAAATAAAAAAAGCCAAGTCGGCAAAAAAAAAAAAAAAGGCTCCGAGGCGAGAGCGCTGGCCTACGGATCCCCAAGTGGCGGGTTCAAATCCCGGCCTCGGTGGCTCCGAGGCGCCGTGTAACCGAGCTTTCGGTTGCACGTCGAAAGATCCCCAGGTGGTCCAAATTAATCCTCAGTCCTCCGCTGGGGCGTGCCAGATGCCCGTCGTTGGTTTGGCACGTAAAAACCCCAAATTTGATCCGCTTTTTCTAGCGATGGACCACATGCCGGAAGCCATTGTTATAGAACTCCTCGTTTTGAGGGTTCAGGAATTGCTCCACTTCAGCAATCACTTTGTCGCCGTCCTTGAAATGCTTTCCTCTTATTTGGCCACACTGGAAGCGTCTCCGTCATTTAACCAAAGTGTCATAAACTGGAGTTTTGTCCCCGAACAACGCTCGGCCAGATTGGAATGAATATCCTTGACATTGCTTCCCGTCAAACGGAGAAAACGGATCACTGCATGTGCTTGGTACCGATGGGCGGTGCCATTTTTGTTTCGACCGCCTAGCGGCGTTCCGAGATACTATAGCATGCGAAGTTTATACTGTGCGGAAACTAGAGGGACGCGCGCTCATGTTGATGCCGGTTTTGTTCCATTTTTTTTTAATTCTTTGTGCCGATAATACGAACTTTATGAACGCCCCTCGTATACATACACGCGCAATAATATGCAATACCCAAAACAACGCAGAAAAACAAAAAAGGTAACATTTTATATGCTCGCCTTTTTCTATTTGCGGAACTTAAACGTATATTTCGAATTTGACCTAGCTGCTCGAATGAGCTGCTTGTTTTCTCTCGCCATCTTTAGAAAGTCTTCACAGCTGTACACCAAATTATACCGCACACAGAGCTCCGCTTTAACCATTGGGACGCTTAGCTGATTTCTCTCATCCGTCCACAAGTTCCCCATCACGCTAAAGACGCGTTCCACAAACGCGTTGCTGCAGGGAATGGAGAAAACATGCTCCATTAGGTTCTGCAAATGGGGGCACCTGACCTCTTTCAAGAATTTGAGCCAGATCGAGCTCGATTTCTCGTCATGTCCTAGAAGTCCAGGGAGAGTATCCCTCAAAAGACAAAGCTCTGAGTACAATTCCTCGCCTTCCTATTCAAAGTTAATGCCAAAAAGCTCCCCCGCATTCATTACGATTGACATGCTGGGTGCACCTTTGCGCAGATCCAATTCGGCGAGACTCTTAAATGGGAAATTCTCCAAGTCAAACCCCTTTCCAAGATACGCAAGGGCCCTGTCATAAACATTCACGAAGTCCAGCGTTGCAGCCTGTCCGCCTGGAAGGGTTTCAAGTTCCTGATTAGCCTTGACACCGAAGAACATATCATCCTTCCGGTTAATCAGCTGCTTCCTGAGCTTAGTCATTACAGCGTAAAGTTCTGTCGGCTCAAGATGACTCTTTTCGAGGGTGAGGATCGTTGAATGAACCATTGCAAGGAACGAGTGCATGAAGTGCAGATAGCACTCCGGAAGCGTGATACACTCCGAAAGTCCATCGGCTTGGTTGCCAATAAATATCCAGATTATTTTTTTGCACTCCTCCGCGCCCTGACTCAGAAAGTAGGACTTGATGGGAGCCCAGTTCTTAATCAGTATGTCTAAGGCCGTAAACAAGCTTAACCAACGGACAGAAATATGACCCAGGACTTTGCTATATTCCTGATCACAGAAGTCAAAAAACGTTTTCAATTCCTCTACACATTTTAAACTAGAATAAATCTTTTTGAAGACCAAGGGTTTCCACATCAAACTTTAAAGACTTCACTGCGTGCTTGGCAGCGTTGTGCACTATACATGGCAATTACAGTTGGCCTTCAACAAGTGCGGCTGATCTTTCTGCATCTTCTGGAAAACGAAGTTGTGTTTCCCATAATTCACAGAAGCGTTATCCGCGCTATACGCTACAGCTAGCTCTAAAGGAAGACCCATCCTCTCCAAACTTGTTGCCAAGAGTTCGCAGATGCCGCCGGAAGTCTCGTCCGCCTGCTCACAGAAGTCGATGAGAGCGTCCATTATTCCGGCACCATTCACGTCGTAGAAGCGCACGGCGATGGGGAAAAGTTTTCTATTTCCCTTGTTGGAGGCGTCCGTGGAGAGAGCAAACGGGAGGTTGCGGCCTGTTGGGTGAAGTTTCTCAACTATGCACTCCACTGCATAAGGCGCCAGCATATCTTTCACGAGGTGTTCCATCTTCGTTCTTCCAAGTCGCATTCTGCAAGCGACGTCTGAATCCGGGAAGATTTTTGACGCTAACTTGCTGCCACAATTCATTGACAGGTAACTGTAGTTGCGCTTGATGCCGTGGAATGTGGTGCCCAGTTCTGCAGCAGTCACCTTATCTTCTGCGCTAGAGGTCGCTGGAGCGAAGAACTTCGAGAGCGCAGCCGATTAATGTTTCGAGGCGAGGCTCTTCTGCTTATGTTTCTGCGTTGACGCGTGATGCTTGACAGCGCTGACGCCATCAAATTTCACCGTAAACGTGCTTGCGCATAAAGTACATCTTGCAGCGGTGGCACCGTCGTCCACGGGCAGGAGCCAACTCTCGTACTCGGGTTGAGGTCTCCAGTATTTCCGGAATACGCACTGACGTAATTTTCGCTGTTTCGAAGGTGGAGAATTCGCGCTCATGATGCAAAGGAAGCGCGTAACCACTGATGCAGATTTTCGCTCTCCCAATGATCAGTATACTTGAAGGGACCTTGCTTCCAGTATTTATGGGCAAAACATAAAAAAGTGGTTGACGAATAGCGTGAAAGTTTTGGTGATTGACGTCGGGAACGCCTCTGTACAAACCAATCGCATCGCTGCGCACGGTACTGCCCTTCAAGACCCAATATCCAATAGGATATAGCAGAAAACGGATAGCTTTGCCCTCGGTTCCGCCTCAACCTCCTCTGTGTTTAGCGTTCCTTTGGAAAATAAAACAGTCCCTTCTCTCGGCACGTAATTAATTTATGGCAGCCATTTGGAAATAGTTAGAAAGCAAGCCTGAACATAGCAGCACATATCGATGCTCTGAAAGAGTGTCGAAAAAACGACAATGTCGGCGTCTTCCTTTGATCCTCTGCGATGGCTCCACTGGCAGTGCACGGTAGCACAATCAGCACTCTCTGTCACTTTGGAACGCACGTAGGCCACCAAGTAACCCCAGCTGCGAGAGCCGCGATCCCTTCGTAGACATCGTCGGCGCGTGTCTGGCTTGGCACTCAAGCAATTAACTTTGAATATCCCCTTATGCTCGCGCAAAGCTTTCCGAAGGGGAACGAATAGCGAGAACAAAAGAAAAACAACCATGGAGGTCTGAAGGGAAGGGAAGGTTACTTTTGGGACACAGGCGCGTTTCTCTTGGCACTTAAACAATTAAATGGAGAACGAAGAGGGAGGGGAAAAAACGACGAGGATCTAAAGTAACAACAACAACAACATTACACCATGTGTAGTGGAAGGGGAAAGCGCATAAGCCGCCCGTTACAGTGGACGGATGAAGCGCCGTGCGTGTCCTTGTCAAGATGCCGACAATCGTTCCAACACCTCACAGAAGGCTGTTATCGGGAGGGCCTGTCGCCGAGTTGCCCGCCGGCGTCTTCTCGCTTTCCCTCATTTTCGTGCTTTCTAGCTTTCTACCGCGCTCCCGGTGGTCGTTTCGTTTTGTGTTGCCTTCCCCCCCGTCTCAGGGAGTTCTGCCGCGCTCGCCCGTGTACTTTCTCTAATCGCGTGTCCTCACGGTGTTTGTGTAATTTTAAACTTTGTTTTTTTCGTCGACAAATATTTATTGTCGTAGTTGTTGAATTGTCGCTTAGAAAACGCCAAAAAATAAGCTAAAAGCAATCGCGCTTCGATGGGTGTCAAAAAACCGGCCAATGACGGCCGGTCTTACCTACGGACCGGCAACCGGCCTGCTGTCTAAAAAACCGGCCAGGCCGGTCAAAAACTCACAGACCGCATGCTCAAAACACGGGAGGTCGCCAAGAGAGCCAAGTCTGCGATTGCGTGCAAGGGGACGCCGCGCGGTAGGCTAGCTACGTAGCCAGCCTCCCGCTCTGCCCGGATCCGCCCCTCCGAGGGACCGGCATATAAATCGACTAATCCACGAAACTATCGCTCCATTTTCAAAACAAATTTAGCAGGATTATAGGAACATACAATGGGTCCTAGCAGTATTATCATCTCATATTTTACTTTTTGCGTGTCTTAACCGCTTTAAACACGAAGGCAAAAAAAAAAAATAATAATAAATTAAATTTCGGGTGACTTTGCTTGGCCAAGCTGGTCCCGCCAACTGGGAGGATGGGGAAGTTTCAGTCCGTATCCCACCGTGTATGGTACAACGCTCACAGCGCACGCAGATGTAAGAAAGCGCGGCATCTCTAAAGCGTTTATCTTTTCTTCATTCGGCGGAAGGAAGGAGTGCTTTTCGCGGAGTTTTTGGTGATTGTCGCCCCAAACAGAGTGTCGAACCGGAACCGAACCGTTATTTTTAGCCGAACCGGAACTGAACCGAAATTTTCGCCGCCATCTTGGAACTGAACCGGAAAAAATATAACGGCAAAAGTTCAAAACGGTTCACGGTAATTTATTTTTTTATTACAAAATTAGTGTTTGAGAAGTAAAAAATTAGCAGCTGTATTTCTATGTATAGTGAACAAATTGTCATTTACCGAATTGCAATGTATGAGAAATTGTGGGTGTTCGTGGCACTTTTGTATTGGCACTACGATTGATCGCGTTTCCCGTGGTCACGTGACGTCATGGTGCCAAGACATGCTTTCAAAGAATGTCACGTCACGTGGCCCCGTGGCGTAGTCGCGTGACTCACCGCGTTAAGTTGACTTAAATTCAGAACGTCAATATTGTCCGTTGCAATTCAAGAAGGAAGGGCGAGGGAAAGAAGGGCCGGGGAGGAGGAAGCAGGCAGAACGCTGGAGAGAGCGTTCTGCTCTCCTCTGCAGCCAAAAACGTAGCCAGGGGGGGGGGGGGGGGCACGGGGCCCGGCCCCCCCCTCCCCCCCCCCCCCCCGAAATTTTCTATTTTGCTGGGACCTCCTCTCTCCCCTCCCCCTCATACAGCATTTTGTCATGGGCGGGCCCCCCCCGAAACAAAATCCTGGCTACGTGCCTGTCTGCAGCGTTCTGTCTGCTTCTCCCCCCCCCCCCCCCCCCCCCTCCTTTTCCCTCGACCTACCTTCTTGAGTTGCAACGGACTATAGATGTATTAGCGTTGTTGACACCGTGACGTCACATGCCATCACGAATTTTCACCGCGAATCACGTGACACCGTGACATACTCCATTGCCATGAGCAAGAGTCGAGTGCTCGGGTTCTTGACAATCAGCATCACCAAACATTCGTGTTGGCTCGTGTTCAATCAAAGATGAGAATAGCCGAACTCTAACAATGTCTAAAGCTCAACACATGCTCTATTTGTTACCAACCCCAGCGCACGAGTCCAATGAACACTGGCGATATACAGTTAGCGTCAGATCACGTGTCCGCTTGTTCTAATAGCGAGTTGAGGAGGGGAAAATTGTTTCTCTCCTTTATTTTTTTCTGCGTCTGCCATTGAGCGGAGAGGAGGAAAACTAATGGGTATGTTTGCAAGCTACCAACGTCGGGGATTACCTCTTAGCGGTTTTACTGAAAGTACAAAAATTGCTGCATGAACCATTTTACATGTATACATATAATTAAGGCATCCAAACATGTTTTCGTTGTTGCAGAACTGTCTGAGAAAGGTGTCCCCGAGAATAAAAGCATTGAAAGGACTAAATCTATGGCCTATTAGTCTGACGATAAATAGAACTACAAGTGTGTACGGCAGGGATATTTGAAAAGAAAGACGCTAGTGGGCTTTGAGGGCCAGCCGAACGCCGGCAGCCGCTCAAATTCTCGCAGTATTGCTGAAACTTCATAGTTTTTGGGTGCAAAATAAAAGAAATAGAGCATTACTGTTAAAAAAAAAAAAAATGACACAAATACAATTGTCGAATCGGCACCCCCAAAAGGAGGAGGGAGTCCCTCAGAAATAAAAAAGTATTCTCTGGAGGAGCATCGTCAAAATAAAAACATACTCTGTTGTAAAGGTTCCTCTGCTCCGCATCTTCGGCACAGAGCAGAGAGCGTTATCCTGCAAAACTACTTCGTTTGCAAAATCACTTCTGCCAGAAAGCGCATTTTCGGGCTGCTAGATGCTCGCGCCGTTCCTCACGACGCTGCACCAAGAAATAATACATTTTGTTTCTGAATACATGGGTTGCACTGACCGCGAACCTTCTGCAGCGTGCATTTTGCACCACGGGATTTGATTTTCTCAGCAAAAAGAAATCTCTGACCACAATAACATATAGTGCGACGATGTCACGTGCAAACCATGTTAAAGGGGCGATGCAACAATTTTTGTACTTTGCGCAAATACCACTTAGAAGGGATCCCTGACGTTAATGGCCTATGAAACACGCGTTCATTTTTCGCCCCACGCAATAGAAGTCCCAGAAAAAAAAGATTAAAGAAAAACGAGCAGCGTTCATTCCCTCAACTCGCAGCCAGAACAAGCGGCCACCTGATCTGGAGCCGATTATATGCCGCCAATGTTGATCATAGCCACGCGCTGGGGTTGGCAAAGCTAGGACACGCGCCGAGTTCCAGACATTGTTATGGCTCGGCTATTGTCGTCGTTGCAGCGATTGGACACGGGCCACTACCCGAATGCTTTTCGAGCTAGTAATTATCACGAGCCCAAATTGAGTGCCCACGCAATGCTCGGGTCCAATCTATGAACCGCATTCAAATATCGTCATTGGGGTGTACTGCGATCCGCGCGTTACGTCATCAAATTTTGCAAAGGAGAGATTGAATGCAAATGATCGCTTTTGTCCTTGAAATTACACCGCAACAAAGAAATTTCTTGGCCAGTAGCGTTGCGTGCGAGTATCCTTGAGTCCCACTAGTGCCAGTAAGCTCGTGTAAAGTGAAAAACATTCCAATTGAGTATCGTTGCACCGCTCCTTTAAACAGTTCAGTTTTCTGGTGAAATGTGATGTTCTCAACACAATACTCCGTTTCACTTTTAGTGTGAACGTAGCAGAAACTAGAAGAGCGAGCTCCGGGCTTTCAGCGTCCAAGCACGCGCGCTCCTGCAGTGTAAGTGGTGAGGAGTCGGACCACATGCTCGCACTTGTAGCATCGGCTGGATCTGGACTTGAAGGGGCCATGCAAAGCGTTTCTGGCCATCTTTTTTTTTTTTTTTTTTTGTTTAATTTGCATCGCTTTCGCTCGAACTAGTGACTGGGACTCTAGCTTAAACATAAAATAAACAAGAAATCTGGCGTATTTTGAACATAACACGTAAAAGAGGTTCAGAATTTTCAGCACATTTTCTTTTGTTGATGACGTCCTTGGTCTAAACCAATGGAGAACCGAAACGACAAGAGCGTGCAACAACCGCGCGATCTTCTTAAGTGTTGGAAATTAACGTCCATTTATGAAGATGTGAACGCCCCACCAATTTATGGGTGTTCCAAGCAAATACCTGAGTGAGAGTCACGTGCTTGCGCCTATTCAGTCAGTCCTAACCTCTAGAATTCTATGTAGTCATTATCCGACGTTCTAGATCAATGTGGTCACTGAACGCTCGTGTTTGACACTGATAGAACACTGCACTGATAGGCACGCCGTTTGAAGCAGCATGCGGTTTTCTTCGTCCCTTTGCAATGTCCCTTTAAGCTGAAACGAAGTATAGCAAAAAGGGATGTCCAAATTATGCAGTATATATAGACGCTTTCAGGCAGCCGTGCATGGGCGTCGCCATAACCGACCTCCAGTTTTTGTTTCCCCTTATTCCGTTCGCTTCACTTCTTCATTACCACAGCAGGACAGGTTATTGCCACTTTAGGTGCTACTGCGTCCCTCTACCCATGCAGAGACCTTTGTGGAGGTTCGTAAACGCTCGCTTCAGTGACTGCATTTCGGTAAAACAAGAGAAGGTCGGCTATGGCGGCTCAATCTGGCGCGTGTTTAAAGCGTCTATAGCAGTCTCGCAATGATATGCGGCAGCCTAATAAAATATTAGAGAGCGCATGACGAATAAAGCACAGAGTTGTAAAATTATGCCCCAAAACAAGTGCACGTAAAACCAAATATAACTTTAGCCTCCCGAGACAGTATTCTGCGAAGTTTCAAGCTCGTGCAATCTGATGTTCAAATGTGACTTAAATTGGAAATATATTGTCTGTTCTTCGCGATATTTCTGTGTAATTAGGAACATCATTGCACGCATCTCTGCTAGAGAAGTACGGACCACAACCAACCAAGTCCTGAACAGTAAGGAGTCCGACGTGTCAAAACCGATTTAATTTTTTCATCAGGGGCGACTATTTGCACGTGGAGAGCAGCAGCTTCTTTTCTATCTACCGTGTGTCGTTTGCTTCACTCAGTTTTTCTTCAAGTGCCCTAGTCCCTTGACACACAACGATGGTGAAGTGGCTGTCGACCTATTGAAACGTTGGGCCACTAAATGTTTAGGACTTGGTTTGTGAAGGTCTGTATTTCTCAAATGTTTGACCCAACCAGACGGAGTTCCGCCAAATGTGTTCATGTTTAAAACATGCATCTCTACACATTTATTTTTGCAGTAAGGCGTCGTCTATGGTATTATTTAGAAGAATATCATTTATTATCTCTCTTTCTGCACATTGCGTGTATTTGCCTTCACACAGTTCTTTTTGGCATACCCCGCGTCCCGGTGTTTCACGCTGCCAAACAGCAAACAAAAAAGCACGTATTTTCGAGTATCGCCCTCCCGTGTCGATCTCATGCGGTTATGTGAACTTCATACAGTCAAATTTATTGATGTCAATAACAAGTATTTTATTCCTGCCTGCAGACTTGACAAAATAAATACAGGGCCGAGCAACCTAAAGATATATATACATCAGTAAATGCACCCCCAAATTATCTGAAATATGCTCTGCAAATCTTTTCCGGCGTTTTTGTCTTCCAGAGGCACGTGTATAAGTGATCTGGGAGAAACTTATTTTTTTTTTTTTTATTTTGAAGCTGATTTAAATAGCATGTGTTCCTGACGCATATTCAACTTCTCAAACATATAGAAGTCTGTTGCTTCTTTTATTTGGTGAACAACAATTTTATTTGTCTGTGGGCTGGATGAAAACAAAGTACACAGTGGCGCGTGGAGGAACTATGACGATTGCGCACGCAAACCGTCAGAAAGTGACCAATTAAGTAGCTGTAATGTCGAGTAGACTATGAAATACTACTTTGTTCTATTTAACAAAAAAATAGCAAAGGTGATGCTCATTTGCAAATTGAATTGACCGGTATCTTGTCAAGAACAAACCTCAAATGCCAAGCAATGTCGAAAATGTTCACTTCGGTGCGCGCTATTTTAGGCCAGATCTGATCCGAGTACGAAGGTCACTCTTTTCTGCATGACTATTCGCCTGCATCACGGTGCTCAGTGTCAACAATATTGGTCAGGAAAGCAAGCATTGTGATTGCCGCTCAGTGTTTCTATAAAAGGCAGACTGAAAGGGTTTGTCCTAAAGTTTTCCTGACATTTTGAAAATATTGCTGCTCTTAGCTCCGTTGCATCGTCATCATATATATTGTGAAACGTATTTTATAAACCAGATTTCAGGATATATATGGCGAGGACGTGCCCATTTCATAATTTGATGTAATAAAATGAATTTCTAAGTGCAAGAGCACAGCAGGATTCGACTTTTAATACTGCAACGCAAAGTTGTACCAATTACGCACATTTTAGGCGACCCACCAGACTGATAACCTTTAGATTCAGGTAAAATATATGCGACTGAGGTAAAAAAATAGATGCTGAGTCATATATATCTAGCTTTTCATTTACAGTTCCATCAAAATTAAATAACGCAATTTATTTTTGGTACCTGACAATAAAAGTGGATTCTACGAATGAAAAAAAAAAAAAGCTATACAGATACTCGTTTCACTCTTGAAACAGTGCCTATTGCCAAAGGAACGCGGAAAATATATTCTCAATTTAGCAGTTCTAACCGTGATCTTTTGCTCCCTGGAACTGAACCTAAAGCCGTGAACCCGAACCGAACCGATAACAATTTCGGTTTGACACTCTGGCCCCAAATGCCCGCACGGTTCGCCGCACAACCGATTTTCCGAACCTCGTCTTTTTTTGTTGCCAAGCACAAGTTTCCTTCCCGTCTTTGAATCGTTCAACTCCCAAGTGCACTCTTGCGGGGTGGGCCCATTGCTGTGCTTCCCGGGTCCCGTCACCTGAGAAAGAGTATTCGCTCGAAACGTCTGTGCCGTTCTGCTCGTTTGTATTTTTTCCCGAAATTGAAAGATCGCCCTTAACCGGGACCCCTTTGTTCTTCACCTTTGCATTCATTGCATTAATTTATAACCAGGGGCATTTGGCATCAGTTGATCTATAGATATTCACGTCGCGGGCTTTCCGGGTGGTGTCTTCTAGTTGGGGTGGTGAGATGGGGGAGCGCAAACATGTCCAATCTGGTTGGGAAGTGGTGGAGAAAAGATTGCAACCGCCGTTTGGAATTCTACACACAGTGGTCGTTTGTACCTTGATCAGTGCATCTTTTGCACCGCTGCCGCGTTCAGCAGGCTGGGCGGAGGAATGTTGTCGCAACATTGCTGTTCAAGTTTTCAAGAGAAGCTTTGTGTTTCACGAAAGATTGTGCGCACGCAGTAGAAAACGTTTCGACAGAGTGGATTGGATTGTAAGGGGACATATTATTATTGACTTCACATTTGCACGAATTTTATTGCTTCCGTCTCATTTTACCTCACGAGAGAAATCCGAAATTAAAATTGACCGATTGTGAACTCGCACAATGATTGGATATACCCGAGATCTAGACGCGTGTTGATGCATTCGTGTACTTTATGACGGTCGCGCTTATTTTAAAGTTTTTTCATAGATCATCAGCAGGTATCTGCTTGCTTATAATTTTGAAAAAATTAAAGTCGCCCGTAATTTTGCCAAAGAAACTATAAATGCTTTATCACATAGTGGATTTACCTCAGGGAGCTATTCATGGTAAAAATTAAAATAGGAAGAACCAAACAGGTTAATAATGATAATGGGAAAACCTTTCTAAAAAAAAAAATCACATTGACTACCGTCAACAACACGTCTTATGATAAATCTATGCCAATTTAAAGGTATATTTAGGAAGGTTCCTTTTGAATGTTTCCTAATCTTTGTAAAGTAACGACAACCAGAATTACTTTAGCAAACTGTAACAAGTTACTCTTTCACTTTTGTAACTGAAACTGTAGCAGGGTTACTTTTTTCCCCCTAACTGTAACTGTAACACTGTCACATTTTAGCAGTAACATCCCCATGACTGCACCCTTCTTGCCTTTTACTTATACAGCTGCAGTGAGAATAAGCGCACTGCATGAAATCTGTCCCAACTCCAAGACGCATACAAAAACTAGGTGCAAAGCAAATTTCGAAGAAACTCCTTTATTTAGCAACACGATGGTAGAAAGCTAGGTAAATGCGACACTAAACATGTCTAATAAATAGTACTTGGTTGTCAATGCCTGCATTCGTCTGGTTGTAGCTTGACTTGCAAGTATAAATTGGAGTCATGCATAGTACTTAGAAAAACAATAAAATGCACACAATGTGCAATCAAGACAGGTTGTGGAATGCAAATACAGGGGGGGGGGGCATCCTTGATTCACATACAAGGCTCGACATAGTTCCCAGGAAAAAGACCTGTCACACCGTTCATAACACCTTCGTACCAGCCATCGTCGTTTTTCTTAACAACATAGATAACCGAGTTCTCGGAGAAGGAGAGTTCATCGTCCTTGTCAGCAGCATAATCATAGATGGCAACAACTGAAAAAAAAAAAAAGGAACTCATTCAGCAAAAATGTGACTGCTCCATTGTAAAAAGCAGGCACCAAAATGCCAGTGTATAACCTTGAAAATGCTCATTTCTTTCAGAATTGAAGTGCTCAGAGCAAAATGGGCATATCCCCAAAACTCCATCATATCAATACAGATATCAAATTATACCAAGAAGTTTAAATCTATTTAAAATACAATAGGAATCAATTTAATTGACCTCTTAAATTAATGGTAAAATGGTTTTAATGCCTGCATTGACTTCCTATAACTCGAAGCTGGCCATAAAAGGACTTCACAGTATCTGGAAAATAAAGCTTTGAACTGAATTCAATAGACCATTTGCTATATCCCCCAAGTGCCCCGGCCCGCGCTAAAAGAATCATGGGAACGGTGTTCCTTCAGCCCTTAGTGATCGGTAATTTTGACCCTATTCTTGGTTACACAGGTCTTGAGCGTAATTCGGAGTCACCCTGAACAAGCGCCTGATATACCCCAATGACCTGTCATATTGCTTTTAAAATTTCTCCTTAATGTCAGCGTTTTTGATACTGTGCATGCTGTCCACCCTTCAACCTGGATGGGCTGCAGAAATCTCTTACATTATTATCATGCTGTTAGAAACGCTAAAAATGCTATAAACAGCCCCGCGGACTCCGAGGTAAATCTTGGTTTTTGTTGTTGTGAATTATCGTCTTTTTAAGCAATTCCTGCTCAAACAACAATCATGAGAATGATAATATTGTAAGAGATCTCTGCAGCTCAGCCAGGTTGAAAGGTGGATCGCATGCGCAGTATCAAAAATGCTGACGTTGACGAGCAATTTTAAAAGTGATATGACAGGTCCTTGGGGTATATCAGGTGCTTGTTCAGGGTGATCTCGAATTACGCTCAAAAACCGTGTAACGATGGAGTTGGTTGAAAATTAGCAATCACTAAAGCGCTGAAGGAACACCGCTCCCATGATTCCTTGAGTGCAGGCCGGGGCGCTTGTAAATACTGCAAATGGTCTATGAAGTGGGCATCTAATTTGTAAAATCTAATTCTTAAAGATTTGCATCTATTTGGGAGTGAGTAGTGTTCTATGCATAAGATCGTGTAACATGGAAATCTTGCAGCATTTACCACACTGAAGCATGTCATATGCAGGACGCTTAAAAATAATTTTAAAGGGATATTTTTTTATGAAGAACAAATTAATGCCTAGTTCTCATCTAAACTTCACATAACAGTTTCACTGTGTTAATTATAAATAACCCATGATCTAAGTTATGCCAACCATGCTATTGAGACAGAGGATAAAACCAGAATAGCAACAAAATTAGCCTGGCAGGTTCCAAAGTAAAATGTTTTTAACTGAGCAACATTCATAATACATTCATTTGCAATGACTAGCATACTTTTTTTTAATAAGGGCTCATACTTGTTAATTATTGAAGTGGTATGATAAAAAATAATACTGATCACCATGGGTGTACCAACTGGGAGTCAAATGCCCCCCCCCCCCCCCCCCCCCCCCCCTCAGTTCTTAGAGTGGAGGGAGCAAGTCATGTGTTTTGCATCATGCACCCCCCCCCCCCCCCCCCCCCCGAAACAGCCGCCACTGGGCAGGGCATACACTGGCCGGCTGCGCCCAAGGGATACCAAGGGCACCGCCCCTTGGCCCTGGGGGGGGGGTCTGGTTTGCACCCCCAACTCAAAAACAAGTTGGTACGCCACTGCTGATCACATAATAGTATCATTGTACAATCAAATGGCACAGGAGATAAAATGCCTTTTGACTGAAACAAATACTGCAAACGACTTAATTTTCGCGAGGACCTAATTTTCGCGAATCGCCTACAATTCGTGAAAAATAGGTCCCGCGAACAATTCCGGTAAAATGCAAACACATTGAAATCTATATTGAGATCCCCCCGCGTCGCAAAAATAAGAACCCGCGAATTATTCTAAAATTTCAGCTTTGACTTAAATCGCGAAATATTGAGCCCGCGAAAAATAAGTCGTTTACAGTATGCCATTTCGACATTTGGCATTGGGGCAAACGAGGGTAAAAGTAAGTTCAAAATCAATTAAAGGGGTACTCCGGCCGTTTTTTGAGCTACCTCAACAAACTGCATTTTCTGACTACCCCGACTTCAGTCGTCACGGTATGCTATTTATTTTCTCGAAATTCAAAATAGCAATTGAGAAAACCGTAAATGAAGATGATGCCGAAACCAGCATTCAAATTTTCGCGCGCTCTTCGGTGGTGTGACGTCACACATGGTACAGACTTTCAGGTCGTGCATGTAGTCTTAAACAAGGTATTTCGAGTGTTTTTAGCGTGCTTCTCGGTGAATCAGTTACCAAACATTCTTTTCCCACCATCAAATGTCTTGTAATCAGTTGGGAACATGGCTTACTGCTGCTTACTGCTGCTTACTGCCCACTTTGTACCATTTCTGTCGTCACACTTCAATGTTGCCAGTAGGGGCTCCCGGTTTGAGAAACACGATGAAAACGAAATTCGAAAATTCAATAACTTCGCGAATTTTTCTTATTTCACACAAAACTTCGGGAACTCGTAGAGCCATGTCTATCGGTGTGTTGAGCCAATTTTGAGGCAAATCGGCGACCATGAAAAAATTGCCGGAGTACCCCTTTAAGAGATGTAGCTGTAAATATAGACCTGTCTACTGTTACATCAACATACAGAGGGCTCTGGATCATAAAGTTAAAGGAAAAGATCCACTTTATTATTTAGGCTTAAAACTTGCAAAATTGTCTGTTTCTTTTTAAAAAGAACAAAACAATATATAGGAAGTCTGAAATAACGAAGCTCAATCTAAAATGGGCCGTAAAGATCGGTGCCTGCACGTAGCAATTTAAACTTTTTGTCAAGGGCGTATTTCATAAGTCGGTTTTATCATGTAAAATTACGAAGCGTAGCTCCCTTTCTGTAAAAATTAAGACCAAAAAACTTGCCTGGGTCAACAGCGGACGGCGACGCAGACGACTGAGTCAAGTGGCGGGGCGCATTTGGTGCACATATTGATGCCGCTACCTCCTTATCGAGACTAATTGAGACTGCTCGCGCCAACCACGGTCTATTAAAATGAACATATTTTTTTAATGCACCTTTGGTTCAAAAATAAATGCATAAAATGAAAGCAAAACTAAGTAAAAAGAAAAAGAAAAAAAAAATGCAGCTGCATAACGACGGAGTTTTTGCTGCCAACAGATTTCATCTCCGTGTCGTCTGCTCTCTTTCGCTAGTCGGCTACGCCCTCCGACGCTGTTCCCATGCCATTTATCGACATGTGCGCCAAACGCGCCCCACCATTCGACTCGGTCGTCTGCGTCGCCATCCACTGTCGACCCTGACAAGTTTTTTGGCCCTATATATTACAGAAAGGGAGCTACGCTTTGTAATTTTACAAGATAAAACCGACCTGTGAAATACAACTTTGACGAAAAGTTCAGATTGCTACGTGCAGGTGCCGATTTTTACGGCCCATTTTATACCGAGCCTCGTTGTTTCAAACACCTGATATATATTTAAAATCTTTACAGTACAGAGTACATCGACAAGAAGTATCAATATTCAATTAAAACTAACTAGTAAAAAAAAAAAAAAAAAAACTCTTAATACTGAACGATTTCATGCATCGAAAGGAACTTTAAATATGATTTACCCTGCTCCTCTTCTTTTTTTCCTTTTTGCTCACAGTCGTGGAGAATTTTACTGAACTTCATATACTTTTTTTTTGCAACAACTGAACTGTATTATAAAGTGTTTTTTTCATATTCAAAGTTGAATAGATTGACAATACTAGCTGTAAATTGGGGTAATTATCATATCATTGGGGTTATTATCCTATCATTCTTTCCTATTCAAAAGTGATTGATTTACAGTAAATAACGATGCTTCATAAGCATTCTATTGGCTTTAAACAAAGAAGATGGGGTGGACAGTTGAAAATCACCAGACATAGTTAAAACAAAATTTTTGTTTAGCTAAGAATCCCCCAAACAACCTACAAGGTAGGATTTGTATTTTGCCGTATCTTTTATATGAGTAAAGATCTAGCTACAGGTCAAAATTAATGATTAAGAAAGACATCTGCACGCCGGATCTGAATAAGTGGCTTAGATATTGCATCAAATTATTTGGAGGGAGATAAACAAAACATTTTTTGAGCATAAAGCATCCATTCACAACAAAGTCACTTCACCAACAAGAAGGCTAAATACAAAAGCGGTCTCATCCTCTGGTCACTTTCTCGAGGGATATGCCCAGCCTGCATCCTATGGTTAGATGCAAGTTAAGAATGTGCCAAACAAACACCACCACATACCAATCACGACGTCGGATCACTCCGCAGATTAACCAGAAAAGACAGTGGCCGCAACGAGTTGTGCAACGTCGGTGCAACATGCACTTCGGTATTGGACTATTTGCGCATTGCAGAGGAACGATGGCTGGCAGTGATGAGAGTCTCGGAAGACCCTCTGGCACGTTCTCAACTTGTATTTAAAACCAGCGTTGAGAAAGCCAGCAAGGCTTGAAGGAGGAGAGCGGGGGTACCTTTCTCCAGGTAGGTCTTGGGCACCCAGTCGTGCTCGGCGTCGGCCCGCTGACGCCCGTAGGCTGGTGGGGAAGGCGGAACGTGATTACCAGGGTACAAGGGCTCGGGAGGTGGTGGAGGGGGGAGCGGAGGCGAGACTGCACCAACAGAACAACGGGCGGGCAAGAGAAAACGCGCTCGCTTGGGGCTCCCAGCTGCATGCCTGGGCCGGGACACCCAAAGGGTCTCCGTCGCCCAGAGCTCATGCGCGGGCAGGGGTGGCATCCTCCCAAATGAGCTGCCATGTGCGCAGACTTCACCCAATGGGTGCTCATTAAATGAACGTCGTGTGTAGGTGATGGACTCGTGGAACGAGACAAAACATTAAACCTGTATAGCGCTCTATTGGATTATGAACTATCATCGATCTGTTTCTGATTCACACAACTCTGACCATTTGCTTTGCAAAGATTAAATCTTTTTCTGCCATTGGCAACGTGCAAAATCTGAGTGACCCTACGGCCGGGTGCATACTGGGAAACAACTGTCAACAAAGATCTAAATTATAACATGGCTAGGCACGGACACTGCCGACCTCCACCTCACACCCCACCGCAAAGTACCTTGTCGTAGAATTCGTGGATGGATCCATGTGTGCATCTGATGTAGTAAGTATGTAGTATACTTTCTTTTTCGTGGCTTTATCAGACGGTGAGCTATTCCAGGCCAAAGCAAACCGTGTTGAAACAATGAAAGAGAAAGGAAAACACGACTTAAGAATGATAACCAGGACACAAGGACATTGTGAAAGCCTGATGATAATCTCAGTGCTGGCCTCCCGTGAAGTAGCATGTCGAAGTTGAAACCAATCGATGCAAATGCCGATTGGCGGAGGATTTAACTTCGTTATTGCAACATGATTTGCTTTCGCCTCGAATCGTTTACAGTGTCAAAGGGTCACGAGACGAAATACATACTTCCTGCATTACTGGCACATGAGGATCAATCCAAGAAACCTATGGCGAGGTATGCAGTGGTGGGATGCAAGGCACAGGTTCAAGGGGTTCACGGTTTGCCGCAGCTCGACGAAGGAGACCGAAACTCTGTTCTTTGCTGACAATAGTTTCCCGAAATGCGCCTTGGCCACTAGGATCACTTGTGTTTTGCACGTAACCCGTTAGGAAGTTTTCTGCTCGACTATATACATTTTACTAATCACATTTTCCATGAACCGTTCGAGTGGAAATTTTTGCCAGTTGACGTTGCCACTGGTGCATTGTTTTCTTTAATCTCGAATTGGTGAGAAGACTTACTGTTAAGACTGGTTATAACGAAATAGCGGCTACAGCGAAGCGATCACGATTTCCCATTCCCTTTTGCACTTCGTTATAACCGAAGTCGGTTATAATGAAATAGCGGATATATCGAAATGACATCCAATTCCCGTTGACTTCCTTATAACCGGTCTCGACAGTATTCAACCTTTATTACGCAATCTTTTTGTCAATGTTGCGACCGATTTTGTTTTTGTGCGGCGACTATCAAACTCTTTTATTCTCGGGATTTTGCATGGCTGCTGCTTTTCGGCAGGGACTGACGACCCAGCATTCTGACCACGCTTAAAGGGGCCATGAAACAAATTTTGGGCTTGGATATATGAATTTAGATTGGGATATTACTAATAGTATATTGTTTAGTGGGCCAAAAGAAAGAAAGTAGAAAGTCAAAAGCCTGCTTTTTGGCTCGAAAGTTTGAAAATATAGCAAACTATTTCATACCTCCTGACCTTCCAAAGCTTTTTCACTGCAATACATACACGACAACCGGCCTCACTACATTAATGCGAAAGCATTAACTGTCCCATAGAGACAAGCCGACATTGTCTGTAGCAGCGAAACGAGCAATAAATTCCTATTGGCTGCGACACGTCATGTGCCGCTCAAGATCAAAGCGGATGCGCCTCAGAAATAAAACACCAAGAAAAGCACAGCAACGCAGATACTTCATCACAAAAGCCGGCGGGGACGCTGCGCCTGCGTAGTGGGAGAGCGTGATGTCACTGCAGGAGCAGCGCATGCAAAAGGAAGACGTGGCGCGCCGTCTCCGGCTTTGACGGTGCAATACGAAGCTGGTGAATGCTCCCGTCAGTGCTATGCTTGTAGTGCTCCGCTTCATGTGTAAACAGGCCTTTATGCTTTCGCATTCCTACACGTAAAGTCTTAACTGTCTTCGTCTAATGTTTCTTTCCGTTCATCCCTAAGCCGACAGTGCAGTGGGAGCTATGCACTTGTTGGACCAATCAGCCGCCTCCCTTTCATTGCCTGTCCCCATTCTCTGCGCGTGGGTATGCGCGAGGAAGCATGATCGCGTGGCAAAAGATAAAAAGTGTGGCTGGCCCAACAAGCACGTAGCTTCCACAGCACTGTCAGCTTAAGGGTGAACGGAGGCTAGCTGCTCGCAGTGCTGCAAAACCCACGGGCAGTAGCAACTTTTGTTTTGAATTTTGAGCAACGGGCTAATCTCCTAGGGGCAGAATGGCAACATTCAGAGGGGAATTCCAGAGGTGAGCAAGAGGGGAATTCTTTTCCCTCCTCTTGAACTGTTCGGTAACGCTGTGCAATTTGTGAGTTGAGGAGGAAAGCTAAGGAAAAAGTTAAAAAATCGTTTCATGGCCCCTTTAAAGTATTTTGTCCGCATTTTCCAAATTCAAATGCTTTGGAGTTATGGGATGGTGTTTTTCTAGTCTTGCTTTTCTGCGTGTGTAGCACACCTGAAACAGCCTCAATGAGAAAAGCACTCTCAGCGCATAAATAAATAGATACCGTAAATTAGCCCTACAGCTATTCTCTATCTTCCCACAGATTCGTGCTACTTGACAGAACATAATGCATAGGTTGTGGCCCCCTAATATTTACAGAGTGACCAATAAGCGTGAATATATTACAACAGAACTTCCCAGACTGCTATCCATCAAAAACATAAAATATTGTATCACAAACCCAACACCTCCCTGTTTTTTGACAATGCCACACTTTTTCAATTTCAGTGAAAACAAAAAATTGAGGCTGAGATTTTTTTTTGACAGTTACCGTATTTACTTGAGTATAACCCGCACTATTTATAAAGAAAACCTGAGGGTTCGCTTTTCCGCGGAGCATGCGGATTGCCAATCACCGCGATCGACAGCATGATACCAGCTGTTTACAGGATCGAGATAACCTCTTCGCGCAAAGATACCATCTGAGAAGGTTGCATTTGTATGGAGAGTCATGTTCTCGATCTAGTTATTCGCTATGTTATTTATGCGCAACGCGATGATTGGCAGTATATGTGCTTTGCGGGAAAGTAGACACAAGGGCTTTGTTCATCAATAGTGCGGGTTATACTCGAGTAAATACGGTAATATAATCAGTGAACCAGCTGGGATGGAAACCATTGCAAAAAGAAGAATGCACGCCAGCAGGGAATGGCTGTTCCTAATTAATAAAGTGAGCGTGTTTGTTACAGCACAGTTTTTCGAAACGAGGGCGGAGTATGGGTGCTGCATCTCTCAGTTACGGCTCGATGTTGAGCTGAGACTCATACTTTGCGTTCATAGACGCAACCGGAAAAAATCCAAGTTCACGTTTTTTTTCAAGTATTTGAGCCACTTTGTGACCCCACGGTCGCAACTAACAGATTTGGAAAAACTGTACTACAGCAAGTGCATAAAAAAAGCTTTGTATGTCACTGTAGTGCGTAGAGTATTCAGGCCGTGGAAGTGACAATGCATTCGAGGCGTGCCCGACTGTTCTTATTAACGTCACATGCGTGCATACTTAATCTAGAAGAGGGTCAGCTATGAACTAGAGTTGTAGGCAAGCTTTTTGGGAGGATGCCTCCCTGCAATAAAATCTCATGCAGGAAAAGGCAAGCCTGGAAACAAAAACAGAACATTGGTTAGGGCTCCATGGCAACCACAGTTACCAGACATCACGAAACGTGTCACATGCAGATTCAGGTCCTGACAGCCGGGCATCACTGGTTACATTGCTAAAGCTTTAGCTTTATATATACAGCGTGAAAACCAACGCTTCCAAAACACTTCAGGTGGCTTGCAGAAATCGGTTTCTCGATGTATCGCGCTGCAGTTTACAACAGAGGTGCAACAAAGGTGCAAGCAGGTGGCACGAGTTTACAGTGAAAAAATCGAGGAATGATTTTACCACTAAACACAAACCTGTCCTGGGCAATCTATGTCGCCGGCGCTCCCTCAATGCGGCATACGCCATCTGTTGGTAGCACTTCTCTTTATGCGTGCATCGTTTGCAAAGTGACAACGTAAATTGCCCAAAAAGTTTTTTTTTTAACGGGGCAATTTTTTTATTACTGAACTTTCACCACCTGCTTGCACCTCTGTAGTAAATTGCAGCGCGATACATTGAGAAACAGATTTTTGCGGGCCGTCCAAGGTGCCTTAGAAACGTTGGTTTACATGATGTGGGGTAGTGAGTTGCTCAAAAAGCAAGCACTGTTACACAGGGACAAGGCTGCCGGTATACACAAAGTAGAGCCTTAAAGGATTTCACGGACCGAAGGGGACACTGCAACAGTCTCATACATTGCCCCAACTCAACATCCATTATACTGCTTCTGGACCACAGTGCGAATGATAAAAAATGAGGAGTACCGTGTGTGCACAAATGTAAAGCAAAGGCAAGTTTTAAAGCCCCTAAAAAGAAAAATGTTATTACTATTATAACGTTACCTTTAAGTTACCGCACTTTAGGGTGTAGCAGAAATGATGAGGGGACGAAAATCGGGAAATAATGCGTATGTTTTGACTGCACTCGTCACTGCTCAGCTCCTTCCCACTGTCGCGTCCGCGATTTCAGAGTTTTTTTTTTTTTATTCTGAGAGAGCTTTTTGTTCGTTAGTTTGCTTGAACCGCGGCACATTGTGTCAAGTCGGTTGGTTTACAAAGTGCATAAACCTCTGCTGCGCTGTCCTCGCGCAACGCAGCAGTGGCTGGTTGCCCTATTTCTCCACGGGGCGCGGTGCCGTCGGTGCCGAGAAGCGCTCCGATTTCAAACTGAAACTTAAAAACCAATTGAAGTTGTGCGGTTTTTCAGAAAGTCGTAAAATGCTGCGCGTGCCTTCTATCGTTCTGAAATTTAATGATTTAGTGTTTTTCGATGATGCTCAGCAAGTTTATAATTGAAACCAAGCCCTTAAACACAATATTAAAAATGTTAATTATGCAAAAATAATTAAAAATCTAATTATCTCGGACTTTAATATTTTTCCTAACAACCTAATTATCCCAGGACCAAAACGACAAAACTTTTTGTTGCAACGTGCAGTTTTCGCAATATCGAATTTGTCTACTTTTCGTGGAACATCCTGTATTATGGTTGCAACAAAACAGATATGCAAACCACTATTTGTTATTTCTTTTGCATGTGCCAGAATGCTTCTTCTTGAGAAACATTCGTGACAATTGCTGCCACCCCCTGGGTTCCCACCTTAGTTATACAATAAAGCTCTAAACATGGTGCATGTGCAAATACTTTTTTTGTGGCTAAAATACCACCTGGAGCACAAAGATTGGGAAAGCAACCCAAAATGCAGGGTCAGAAACCTAACATAGAGCACCTATTTCGGCGGAGAGATGGCAAAGCTTCTGTGCTCATGTCCTTCATAGCATTGCCTGCTAGTGACGCCAAGGCTAGACTTGTTATAACGCTACACAAGATCAAATGGTGACTCTCTGACAGCCTAACTGAATCATTGCACTCACGAAACATATAAAGAGATTCTGCAAAAAAGGAAGGTGGCAGACACATGGGTAACTTTTTTTATACATTGTACCAACATCCCCTTTCTGGTGTGAAAGATCTGTGCATCATTCCTCTAGCAGCATGCGTCGTACCACACGCATGTTGCTGTACGCCCAGTGGATAGCTCGGGAAAAAGCGCTCATGACTGAAAGTTTAATGAGGTACACAAACCTGATTTTCTGGCAAGCTACAAATATCCGCGATGAATACTTCACTTTCAAGGGAATCTTGAAGTATCATCAGAAAAAATGAAATACTCTGAATTCGTGCATGTTGAATGAATGAAATACCAGAGTTTAATTTGAAGTCTAAAATATCCACGCACCCAGAACCCCCGTTAAACGCAAAACATAGAAAAAATATTTCAATTTTTTTTTAAGCATCAATACAGCGATGCTACCTTACCTATTTTCTTGCACTACAACTCCGCAACAATTGTCCCGTTGCGAATGCAATATCGCTCCAAAAAGTCCGAAGCCTACTGCAATAAAGTGTCCGGCGAGTGTGCAATGGTCTAGGCGAAGAGATCCTGGAGTAATCTGGCTCAACGAAATGCAAAAACCATTAGTGCAAATCATGCTTACGGAGCAGTGCAAAAGACCCAGGCAGCAAACAGGCAAGACATCGGGGCAAGAAGAGGAAACGAGGGACGTCGCCCGAGAGGACTCACCGTTGCCGTGGCGCCCGTAGTCCGACGGAGGGGCCACGGCCCCGCTCATCATGTGGGGCGGCGGTGGCTCTGGAAGCCTGTCGGTCACGCTCGTGCTCATGAGATTGGGCCCCGGGCGGGCACCCACAAGGTGCTGGGCCATCGGGTTCTGGCCCATCGGAATCTGGGACATGGGCATCTGGGATATGGGGACCTGGGACATGGGGACCTGGGTCACAGGATTCTGAGCTATAGGGTTTTGAACCATGGGGTGCTGAGCCATCGGGTTTTGAACCATCGGGTGCTGCGTCATTGGGTTTTGAACCACCGGGTGCTGTGCCATCGAGTTTTGAGCCATGGCATTCTTTGCAGTGGGGTTCTGGATCATGTGAGGCATGGTATTCTGACCCATTGGAATCTGGGCCATGGAATTCTGTGCCAAGAAATTTTGGGCCATAGGATTTTGGGCCACAGAATTCTGTGCCACGGGATTCTGGGCCAGGAGGTTCTGGGCTGCTGGCATCTGGCTTATAGAGTGATGGGCCGCTGGATGGTGACCTGTGGAAAACAAAGGTGTGCGTGTTCGGGGGACAAAGGTACAATAAGCTTTGATTAGACCTAGAGAGAAACATGCATGAAGAGGCCCATAAACATTTTATCAAAATAAAACCTACCAAGACCTACATTCGGCAAGTAGAAACTATTATTTTTGTACAGCCTATTCATAGTCACGAACCTAACCCCTCAGGTAGCCTGCCAACAATAAACTTAAAGAATTGCTCAAATACCAGACAGTGCTTAAAAAGATCCCCCAGCTCCTACTACCCTAACATCCCACAAGAACTGCCACCTGCGGATGAAAAATATTGGGTAGATGATTTTCGGAAATGCCACAGCAAGCTTTTTACCAAAAATGAGCTATAAACACCAGGGCACCTATCAATTGCGTGACATAGGAACTGACACCGCAGATTGTGGCTGCATCCAACTTGCCTTTCACAATGCGATAAACACACGGGAAGTTTATACAGTCAAATATTGCTTTAAACATCAGATTGAAAAACCTGTAAATTTATGAAAATAGTTCCTTTTAAATTTTTTTATGGTTTAAATGAAAAAAAATTTTAGTAGTACGAACTTGAAAACACAATATTTCAGAACATACATAATTGGATCGCTCTTGTATGTAGTAAACACCTCAATACAGTCAAACCCGTTTATAACGAACAGCAGGAAATGCTACGATCAGTTCGATATAGCAAAAACTATTTACAACGAACTTGCACGATGCGTTCGTTGTAAGGCGAGAGCTTCTCTTTCTCTCTCCTCTTTTTGTCTCATCTCTTCGCTTCCGCCTTGTAACAATGCGCTAGAAAGTCTTTTTCTTTTGTGTTTTTTTTTTGTGTTTTTAGCTTATCCAGGGGTGGAACTCGTGAAATGTACTTGGGAGCAGCCACGGGCGCAGCTGAAACAACTGTTTTGGAGCAGTCTAGGAGCAGCTAAAACCACATTCTGGAGCAGTCTAGGAGCAGCTCAGATCAGTTTTCATTGCACTTCAGCGAGGCAATTTCAATTGTGCTTAGCAGCACAGATGAACATGAGTCGTTAGGGGCCTCGGTAGATGGCATAACAGTGTAACAGATGCGAAAGCTCGAGACTTTGTGAGCCTTAGTGAGAACCAAAAAGCAAGTACCATATGTTTCTGAAAATAGTGTCCCTGATATTTTCCAAGTGGCTTTCAGCTGCTCAAAATGCGAACCAGCACTGCTTATCGCACAACCCACACGTGCTCGACATAGTAATTATATGTGCGCACCATGTGACGTGCATAAGCAGCGGACGTGCAGTTGCGCGGAGGAACAGGGTAACAAATTTCGAGTTTATCCTATTTGAGTTCTATCAAATCACGATTTATCTTGCGGGAATGCGGTTCCAACTTGTAATGATGAAGTACCAAACGGAATATTTTGCTCATTTGTTTTCAAGTGGCTGACGTCCGGATCCCGTGCCGCAGAGCCTCAGGCAATCTGACGCTTAACGACTCAACCTCACCTCGGCCGACTTGCTTAACCGCTTACGGTTGTAGAATAACAATCCAGTCGCAGGTGATGTAACGCTTGGAATTCGACCCCCGAGTTTTTTCACGCGCTTCCGACTCGGGATACACAGGAAGAATAAACAGAACAAAGGATTGCAAGGCCGACCAAGCAAAACGCGCTGATTGTTGCCAATCGAGTCGAGAGAAACCGAAACCAAGACAGAATACAGTTTTTTTGGCGCACGTTTTACGATTTGGTGCATAATGGCACGAGGTATTGGCTGTGGCGCAGTTTCCGCAACATGGCGCAGGATGGCGCAGACAAATGCGTCTGGCGCAAAATTGCGCAAATGGCGCAGCCCTTCCACCCCTGCTCCTTCTGAATCACTCCTTTGAATCGCTTCTCTTCGTAAGCAACCGTTTTGCGATAAATTTTTTATTTTTTTTCTTGTGCTTGCGTGTAGAGTGTATTTTTTAGCTTTCTCTCCCCCCCCCCCTTCCCCTTTTCTGAATCGCTTCTCTTCGCTCAATTTTGTTTGCAACTTGAGCTTTTGGAATTTTCTTTCTTTCCTACTTTTTTTTGGGGGGGACAGGCTAGAAGAAGATTGTTTGCACATTTTTGGAAGCCTTCCTGGGGGGAAAAAGTTTGATGTAGCCAATATGTTGTTCGTTATAAAAAGTACTTTTTACATGCATTTTTATCCAAATTTTCCGCGAGTTCGATATTGACAATAATTCGCTGTACATGGGTTCATTCTAAACGGGTTTCACTGTACTACAAATTTATGTCCTAAAAAATTAAAGTTTGTATGCTGTCATTGCTTGGTGGCTTCTGCCACTAGGCGGCTCCCAAGACTGACAACCATCATCATCAGCAAGCGTTGGCCGGCAGCAAATGCGCACTAGGTCTCTAGGCCTAGTTCTCATCTTGTGCTCGTTACAGGATATCGGCCGGTAGGGCTTCTTGCCAACTTCCTGGTGCACCTAGCTTTGGTTCAATTTTTGGACGACGCATTCCTCTTCTGAAAACGGATCTTCTGAAAAATGCCAGTTCAACTAGAAGGTGGCAAGCACCCAGACGAAAGCATCGCAAGCGAACTGTGGAGCGAAGTTGCTGAGAACCTTGCCGTGGACCCGTCAGTGGATTAGAACTTTGGATTGGGCCAGTTGGTTCATTACACCCGGAGGACTTAAAAGCGCAAAAAACACGGACGAGGAAGAGACACATACAACACAGACTTTCTTGTCCGCGTTTTTTGCGCCTTTAAGGCCTCTAGACCATCAGTGGAGCTCGAGGATTGCTTGCAGCGTGACGATGCAGCAGGGACGTCGGAAAAGCTGACGACCGGCAACGTTCTAAACAACATCTGTGAAAAGGTTGCAGTGGCGAGGACACCCAGAACGACGAAGGCACAGAGGCAGCGTTCACAGATAAATAGGAAGAATCCGTCTCCACCTCTAACGTCCCGAGTGCCATTGGCAAGCTGCGTATGTTCCTTCGAAGCTGTACCGATATGCCAATGCACTTCACAAGAACACGGAAGATATGGAATCATCTATCTTGTAGCGTTTGTGCTGCACCTACCAAAAAACAAAAAGATGACAGATTTCCTCTAATAAATATACAGTGTTCTCATCGTGTGTAAAGATTTTTGATCAGAAACGACCAAGTGCCATTTTGTTGTAGAGCTAGGTTATTTTTTTCATTCAATTTAGGTATTATAGTGCCAATCTACAAGTTTTTTGCTATAGCGACATTTCAGAATAACAAACAATTTTCGGTTGCCGCATTAAAATCGTCATTTCAATATTTGACTACACAAACTCCCGTGCCATGGGAACCGATAACGCAGATGGCGGATACATCAGATTAGCATTCGTGGTGTGATAAACGCACAAAAACCCACAACGAACTCGCAAGTCATGAAAGCCAATATTGGTGTGTGCAGATTGTGGACACATCGAACTCCGGTTCTGAGCGATTCCAGTCAGACATCACATTTCCAACGGATGTCCGATGGGAATCGGAAGTGGCCAACGTATTGGCATTTTTAACCTACGCATATTTAGCCAGGAAAATGGGATGGGAAATCTCCCATTGGAGGGCATTTATATGGAATTTTACGGCATGCCTGAGAGCAAAGGAAGAGAGGTCAGACAACCAGATACCACACAAACAAGGAACAGGGGTGGAACTCATAAAATGTATTTGGGAGCAACCACAAGAGCAGCTGAAACCGGTGTTTTCGAGCAGGCTAGGAGCAGCTCAGATCAGTTTTCACTGCACTTCAGCTTGTGTCTTAGGCGAGCGCGGTAGCGATTTCAATTGTGCTTCGCAGCACAGATGAACGTGAGTGGTTAGGAACCTATGTACCGTATTTGCACGAATATAACGAGAGTTTTTTTTCGAAATTACGTGCTCCAAAACACACCTCGCGTTATATTCGGAATCGAGTTCAGCCACGAGGCGCGCAGAGTCTGGAGAAAGCCAGAGGAGAAGCCATCCCTCCTGCTCAATGCAGGAGATCGGGAGGGAAAAGAAGCTGGGGTGTGGGAGGGAATTTATTAGCTATTGGGCCACGTGAAGGGGCGAATAGAAAACATAAAAAAAGCATTGTTATCGCTTTTGTGTTTGTATAACGCACACACGCATGCCGCAAAAACTGGCCAATTCAAGCCAAGCCAAGATCAAGTCAACACAAGCCAAGCCAAAACCACCTACGGCGTTTACGCAATCGTGCAGCACGAGGTGTTTGTTTATGCGGAGGTACCAGAACAAGAAGTGTGATCGTGTATCGGGTTCAGCTGTATTTTTTCTGCCTGCGCATTTTTTAGTTTCTGCTACAGAGTGGTCTGGTGTTTGTGTGTTGGTGCTTCTGTTTCCTGCCTTGATTGGATTGTGGGCTGCCTAGGAGCCCACACCGAAGAAAAAGGAACTACCAGACAAGCGGTGCCGTTGCTGCATAGTCGCCAAGTGGATTGTAAACGAAAGGCTTGAGGCAGTCAGGATGAGTGCAGTCAAAACATAAACTGATATTTCTTGTATTTCCATTGACTTTTCACATCTGCTATGCCCCCGAGTGCGAGAAATTGACGGAGAAATTGACGCGGCCGAGGCTCGCTTTATAATAGTAATAATTTTTTTCTTTTTTCTTTTTGAGGACATCAAAACCTGCCCTCGCGTTATATTCGTGGTTGCGTTATATTCGTGCAAATACGGTAATTGGGATAACAGTGCAACAGATGCGAAAACTTGAACTTTGTGAGCTTTAACGAGAACCAAAAATCAAAGTACCATATGTTTCTGAAGATGGTGTCGTTGATATTTTCTGAGTGGCTTTCAGCTGCTCAAAATGCAAACCAGCACTGCTTATCGCACAACCCACACGTGCTCGACATAGTAATTATATGAGCGAACCATGTGACGTGCGTAAGCAACAGATGTGCAGTTGCGTGGAGGAATAGGGCAACAAATTTCGAGTTTATCTTATTGTGCAACTCAATATCGACACAGCAGGCTATGATTAATGGAGTTATCGTATTCAAAGCGATTAGCAGGAGAAAGGTTAAAGTACGCCGAGCAGATCTACCGCTCGCGCGAGAGCTGCTGGCTGGCAAGGTTTCCGATCGGACCGCGTTTCAGTTCTATCAAATCACGATTTATCTTGTGGGAATGCGGTCCCAACTTCTAACGATGAAGTGCTAAAAGGAATCTTTTGCTCATTTGTTTTCAACTGGCTGACGTCCGGATCCCGGGCCGCAGAGCCTCAGGCAATCTGACGCTTAACGACTCGACCTCACCTCGGCCGACTTGCTTAACCGCTTATGATTGAAGAATAACAATCGAGTCGCAGGTGGTCTAGCACTTGGAATCCGGCCCCCGAGTTTTTTCGCGCTTCCGACTAGGGATACACAGAAAGAATAAACAGAACAAAGGATTGCAAGGCCGACCAAGCTAAACGCGGCTACTGTTGCCAATCGAGTCGATAAAAACCGAAACCAAGAAAAAATGCAATTTTTTTGGTGCACGTTGTGCGATTTGGTGCATAATGACACAATTGGCTGTGGCGCAGTTTCCACAAAATGTCGCAGGATGGCGCAGACAAATGCGTCTGGCGCAAAATGGCGCAGCCGTTCCACCCCTGAAGGAAGTAGTAAAACTCCAGAAAAAAAAGAAAAAAAAAAAGAAAGATGTTTACAACACCCTGTAACATTGCATTAGAGCGCAGCTCTTGAGGAGGAGGAGGGAAGGGTACTGAGGGGCAGGCACGTAGCCAGGATTTTGTTTCGGCCCACCCATGACAAAATGCTGTATGAGGGGGAAGGGGGAGAGGAGGTCCCAGCAAAGTGGACGATTTCGGGGGGGGGGGGGGGGGGGGGGCCCGGGCCCCATGGGCCCCCCCCCCTGGCTATGTGCCTGCTGAGGGGAGGGTATACCCCTCCTCCCACCTCTTTTACCTCCTCCTCCTCCCCTCTTCCTTTCTCCTCCCCACGCGTTGCATTATGGGAAATGTCCCATAATGCACCGCGCGGTTACGCAGACGGCAACGCCGCTGAAGCCGGAAACGGGCGCCTAAGAGCTGCGCTCTAATATAGCACTCTAAAAATCAAGGGGCGGGGGTCTCATCCCACTGGAATGTACCCATGGTGTGCTGACTCATGGGATGCACCATGCCCACTTGGGGCTGGCTTGCCAGGCTGGGTGGCGGTGTCATTTGGGAAGGTGGCAAGGCACCCTGGTGTCCCGCGCCAGGGTGGCTCGACCCGTGGTGGCCGTGGGCAGGCAGCGTGGAGTAGCCGCTCCCTGCATCGAAAAGAAGCCCAAAAGGGCATGAAGGGGAGGACGGAGGGTGCGATGCAACCCCGGGCCAGCCAGCAAGACACTGACCCCTGCGAGGATGACCCAGAGGGTAGTTGGCCGCATAGTTACTGGGCACCTGCGGGGGCGCGATGGGGGGCGCAGGGGTGCGGTACTCCCGGGAGGTCCGCGTCAGCGACCCCACCGTCACGCCCCTGTTGGCCTGCGGAGGCGTCGGGGGCTTGGTGGTGGGCGCAGGGCCCGCGTTGATCAACGCCTGCAACAAGAACGGGCCATGAGCGTGCGGTGCAAAATGCGGCACTGTGCATGTGCGTCCAAGGCCACACATGTACCTCGCCAGGCGGTGTACCTTTCCTTAGTCTTCATACGCTGCAACGGGCAGTCAATCAATGGGTATGTGCGCCTTTTGGTAAAATAGTTGTTAATCTGATGGCATGAAATGTACTTTACTGTATCATACAAGGCATATAACACTGTCAAGGCTACTTGGAGGAATATGTGGCTTCATTTCGAGTTTCCTTCTCACGAGGACACATGCAGATGAGACGCGACACAGGGCCTTGAGCTCACGCGAGTACCTTTGACGCCACTGTACGCTACAAGACCCATCATCCTTTTCGGCAGAGAAGTGTCACTGGCAGTCAGATTCGAGAGGCAAGACGCAGGTCGATCTGCAAACTTTCCCTCTTCTTTTGCTTTATCAACCTTACTCCTACTGCCACTAAGTTAGACAGCAACAGTGATTGCAAGGTAACATAGTCTGCTTGTTTGGAGTGTTGTTCTTACAAACAAGGTTTCACTACCCCTGCCCCCCTTTTCTCAGCAACGTCCACAGAGCCTACGAGATACAATAAATATTACCACTGACTTATCAAGTTCCCTCTCCAGCTTGCCCCAGAACAAAAAGTCGTCTGGATTAGACATTCCTGCCTAAGTGCAATGGAGGTGCAATAGCTATGGTACGCGATTCCTACCCCACTATGCCACAAAGGGAGGGAAAGTGAGGAGAGAGGGGAGAGGATGGTGCTAGCCCCCAGCTTTCCTCCCCGCACTTCGCGTGGCTCCGAGCCATTGGTCGCGTGCGTTACGACATAAAACCAACAGCTGCACCTGTGCTCCATAGCCGACACTCTCTCCCATGATCTTGCTAAAGTGCAAGCAGTACGAGCAAGCAAGGTCTGTGTAGGGTTGCCATATTCGCATCTCCCACGGCACGCATTTAAACTCCTTCCTCCGTCGCACGTCTCAGCCGCCCGACAGCGTCAGTTTTTACTGCACGCTTGGACGGGCAGTAGCTCCCCACTTCTCTCCTTTGCGTTTTTTCTGCCGGGCGGTAACACCTCCCCTGGAGTGGCAAACATAGCCGTCGCTTTAGAATAGCAATCTCCACCGACCGACGTGCACAACTTCCCGTGCAGGTCTATCCTTAAATGCAGAAACCTCGTCCTCTCCCCCTACTCAAAAATTGAAGGGAATGTTGCTAGGTTACTGGTTGTTATAACATACTAAATCCCGAGAGCTGTGCCCGAGGCGTCACATTTGCCCTCCTTTTTTTTGCCTCCGTCTCGAGTTTTAGTTCATTGTCGGCCGAGAGTGCTCCTTGCACAGGGACGGCATGGCCCCACCTGGGAAGAGGGCACCCGGCGAGCCTTGGCGGCGGCCCCGTTGCCCGACGAGGTGGCCTTGAGCCCGTAGCCCACGTCGTCCAGCAGGGTGTAGTCGATGGGGCGGCGGATGTACTTGACCGGCCGCTCCTGGCTGGCCGGGGCCAGGATCTTGTGCTGGCGCAGGGTGCTCTTGTTGGCCGTGAGCACCCCGATCTCCCGCCGGGCCACCTTCTCCTTGTGGATCATCACCGTTTGGCCGATGTGGTTCATGTGCGACTCCATCTCCGACAGCTGGGCAGTCTGCAGGTCCAGCAGGTGCAGCAGGTTGTAGGCCAGCGTGTTGATCTGGTACGCCACGCTTGCCAGGGACTGCGTCGCATACTTCTTGGTCTCCTCCAACGCCGCGTGCTTGTTCTCCGCCTGCGACGAGGGTCAAGCGGAGCGGGTGATGACGTCGACATGCAAGCGAGCAGCCTCGATTTGTCAATACCACTTAGAAAACAGGGCCCTTTCCCTCTCCAACTTCATTGCTAGCGAGTCCAGGCAGTGCCATCTATCTTGCGAACGTGTCTTCCAACTTCTCGCAAAAAATGCGATGCTGGTACATGGCAACACCGGGACGCACGAGTCGGCCACTTCGCCTCGTACTCTTGTCGAGCTTGGAGGAGAGTATGCGGCAATTTTGTGTTCCCCACTAGGGCCGGGTTGGGGATGCATTATACTACATTCCCTTCTAAGCCGACTGGACCAATCAACAGCCTCCCTTTCATCACCCGATACTACTCTCTGTGCATAAGTATGGGCACACGCGCAATCACATGGCGAAAAATAGATGAAAGACTACCTAATATCTTGAGTCATCGCCCACCCCCCTGCCGGATGAAATTCATAAAAAAAAGTGGGGTGGGCCATGTCTCGGTGGGTAAGCGCAAAAAGTAAAACAAATCGGAAAAATGCCTTTTTTTTTGTGCGTATCTAGTGTGGCTGCAGAAGAGATACATTAAACTCAAAACTTGAATTAGTTTTATTGTTTTATACAAAAAAAATGCTCATGAAAAAGTGTTTTACTATCGCAAAGTCTGTTGCTTGCATACGCGCCATGAACACTGCCAATCAGCATACAGCTTGAACGTTTGTTCCATGAAAGCACATTGCACCGCTATGTTCTCCTCATTAGATTAAAAAAAAAAAGTCCACAAGAAAATAGAAAGATTAATTAGGCAGACCGAGCGAGCGGACCAAAGAAGCGACAAAGAGCGATGCTGGGAAAGCGGGCAATCGCGTTGGCAAACACTTTGGTGTCGGGCCAAGTCGGGCGCCTGTCAATCGCAAGCTCTTGTGCAACTTTCTAGTTTGGTGCATACATGCGTGCGTTTGTGCACGGCATGCTATGAACGCGGCTCAAGACGGCGTTACTGCGTGGCATGGACGGCACCACGAACACGAAGCTAGAAATGGGACGCTCTACAAACGTCTGAGTAAGGCCACAGGCGCTCCAGCAAAGCTGTATTTACCCATTGGCTTTGTCTTAAACATTGCGAAACCACCGTCACGATGTGCCGGGAGAAGAAGCGGGTTCGCGGCGACCTTATTTTGGCGGAGACAGACTCTGACCTTGCACTCCGAGGTTACACTCCAAGATATGGGGCGTTCGCTTACCTCATGATCCCTGAATGGGTTAGTGCTTGTGTCAACTTTCAGACTTCTCTTTTTTTTTTTTTTTTTGTCGGGACGATTTTTTTGTAAGCAGAACAAACTTTTGTTTAGTTATCTCCATCGTTTTCTTTTTGCACAGATATACAACAACTTCGAGGTCGCTCGCGGAGAAAATGCGTAAACGAAGAGAAGTGTCTTTCTCTCCTTCGTTTTACATTGCCACCGAAGTCCTCCAGCTGCAAGGTCCGCGGCCGCGTCATTTGGGTAGGAGGAATGTTCGCGGATCCCAGAGTCCTTGTTGGGGTATTCGAAGGGGTGGGCGATGACTCAGCATTTTTTGTGGAAATAGATATTCGCCCAAAAACTGGAATGGGCGATGACTCGAGGATGGGCGATGACTCAGGATATTACGGTAGTCCAACGAGCGCGTAAATTCCACTGCACCCTTGGCTTAGGAACAAACAGTGTAACTGAATGATACAATGTGCGGGTTCTAGGGGGTATTGGATTTGTCATCTCGGGAGAAAATGTGATATAGAAGTAATATTGTTACCGGTTGGAGGCAAACTATCACAATCAATACGAGTGTGGTCACTGCTCCATGTTGTCCGCAGTACTATCGGTGCCCCCTTTAGATTGCTCTGTGAAGTATAAAGGCGCTTTGCGAACAAGACTGATCATCTCCAGCAATCGTTGCACCACTCTGCACTTCTGGATCGTCTTCCTGCGAAGAACGGTCGGCAGAACTGCAAAACTGTTGACCAATGATCAAGAGCATTTTTTGCTAGCAATGTGCGCTAGCAAAAATAGCATGTTTAATTATTTTTGTAGGGCAACTTTTTTTATTAGGAAGTTTTAATAGATTGCTCCTACGACTACGATAACGATATCCGACACTCAGTCGACGCTTTTGCGCTTCCATCATATTTTTATTGGAGGTCTCGGAATGATCTACTAAAACTGCCTATTATTTCCTTGGCACAAGTTTTTCGAGCGCAAAGGACCGCAAATACACAAATTCAAGAAGTTGGCACCGTGCAAGCGTAGGCTATCTTTCGCTCGCTGGAACCGTAAAAGCAACACAATGCAACGTAAATCAATCGCAAACGTTTCCGCAGCAGATTTGGCGTCGCTCAGAGTTATTATCATGCAATAACCAATCCACCACTTTGCAGCTCGAATGCATTTGTGCTTCAGTGTTCATGTGAGACACGTCAAAATGTCGAGAGTAACAAGGACAAATATTCTAAGAGGGCTATAGCAGGTACAACAAGGCAGCCATTAGTGAGGGCGATTCTGATAATTCAGAAATACAAGAATGAAGGACTTCTTGAGGATGTGCCGCACAACTGGCACCCTCGAGCAATGACGGTCAAACAGGATCGCCAGCTTGTTGTAACTATAGCTGTAAATCCTTTTTGAATCACCGCGAGGTTCGAGAAGCTCTGGCGATCAAGGCCGGGCTGGAAGTCACATGGCCTTCCCAAGCACAGAAACTGCTACTAGGCAATTCAAACAAGTGGGACCCGTTTCGATTTTGCCAGGGACCACGAGCTATGGTCACGGGACTGGGCCAGGGTCGTGTTTTTCGACAAATCAACGTTCACGACCCAGTAAGACCAACGGCTCTGCGCATGGCGGCCAGTATGCTGCCGGTGAGAGTTGTTTATTCCTTTATTTCCACTCAGCGTCGGCTCTTTCTACAAAATTAACCTTAAAACTATAAAAATTGTTTTTAGAGCTACGAAAAGCCGTTTGTGCAGAAGGTCGCCACCAGTGGTGGTCACAACGCCGTGAAGGTCTGGGGCACGGTGCGGTGTATTTAGTAGGGCTCGGATCCCTCTTCAGGACTGAGGGCAGCATTGACGTCGGACGATTATTGCACAATAACCGACCACATTGTGCTGCCTTATGTCCTGGATGGTGCCTTTTAAGACGGAGACTTCGTGTTCCAGCACGACCTGTCCTCGGTTCACACAATCAGCAAGGTCCTGTCCCTCCTGGAGCGCCGTGTCGCAGCGCCGCCTTGCCTTTAAAAGAAGCCGACCTCAACCTCACTGAGCATGTTTGGGGACGGATCAAGGCAACTGTGGGATACTGCATCGAAATGAGAAACAAATCCCAACATAGAAAAAGAATGGCGGTTTATTGCCTTGGTAGCGGCAGTCGACGATTGTGCCGGTTCGTCACGTGCCTGGGTTGCAAATCCTCGTCTTCGAGCTACGCAGTCTGCTTTTACATTTTCCTACCACCGGGGACTGAAGATGTGGCAGCAGCAGTAGACGATGACACTGTAGTGACTGCGTTTCTTATCGGCCACGCAGTGTAGTGCGCGGTCGTGCTTTGACGGTGTAGACGACGACGAGACGAAGGCTGGGCTGGAATGGTGGGGAGAGTGCGTCGCCACACAACCATGGCACGACATCCCCTACACCAAGCCACTTCCAATGAACTGCAGGAAGCAGTCAGCTGAGAATGGGAGCGACTACGGGGCGAGCTGGACTTTGTAACCAGGCTCTATGACTCCTTGCCTGATTAGATGAGGGCCGCGGTTGCGGGTGACGGGGAGATGATGCGGTACTGGTTTGTTTTTTAAAGCGATAGCTTTACGGGCGACACCCTGCAGAGATTTCGACCTCGTGGGTTGTCCTCGTCGCGGGTGCAAAGAATAAAAAAATTTTGTTCTCTCCCCTTTTGGCGCGAGGAGAGGAAAGTCGGGACTTCCCGTAGGTTGTGTTGGGCAAAAGAGAGCAGCCTTAGCGTCCTGCCAAGAATGGCGCGACAAAGGAAGTCTGTGCGTCGTCTGCTTGAAAGACTTGTTTTCAAACATTACTCGCATTATGCACAATCGCACTTTGGCAGTATCCAGTTGCTATGCGTAATGTTGGATGGTTATAGAAACTTCCACTGCGCTTACCCACTTACTTCATGGATCACTGAGCACTGCTCATCAGTGGCATTCATGACGCCAACCACGACGGCTATGAGAATTAACCACGTCATACCTTCGTCCTTGTGTATGTGACGGCACCATTCCACTTGCATTGTGCGACCGTGCTAGAGCTATTGATTTCATTTCTTTGCACATTGTGGGCAGATAATAGACTTTTCTTAACAGCTTTACTGTTTCAGAGCCCCATCAAGCGGCCTCGAGCCGACCGGAAGAACCTTACAGCTACAGTTGCAACATCCTGTTTGGTCACTGTGACCATCGCAGCACATACTTTTGTGAAATGCGCTTAAATTTCTAATCACACGATTGTCCTGTTGTGTCCTCTGTGAGTATTCTCTCGGTGTCCAGATTTCTTATTTCACAACGATGCAACTCTAGTGAAATAGTTCGAAATTTGGACACAGTCAAAGCACATCCCGTAACCCACCTAAAAGCGAGAGAAAATCAGGTGAAAATAAAAAATGGGCCAATTGTCAATGTGCAATAAAGAAAAATTTAGGAAGTGCCATTTTTCTTAATTTTGTGACCTGCCAAACTTATTTTCACATCAAGCTGCAATGCAGCATGGACAACTAACTGTCCTTTGCAGTCAGCAATGTTTGCTCATCTACCGCCATAGCTAACTAACCCCATTTCAACCGAAATCATTGTAGTGATTGCAGTGCCAGGGCACTGCAATTACAAAAGTAAGCTATCTTTCCGTGTTCCTGAAAAAAAAAAAAAAGGCACATTTTGCTAAAAGTAGGGGCGATTTATTTTTGAGGGCATCTTTTGGGATATTACGGTAGTGTTTCTGCTAAAATTTTGTAAAAAATATGTGATTAATGAGACGGAAAATTAAAATATGCGGTTCAACACTGGACGTTCAAATCCCTTTAAAAGTGTTCCGTATATACAGGTACAGACAAAGCGAGAACAGCAGGGGGGAGCTTCAGTTGTCTCACCTCCATAACGAGCGTCACACCTTTGACACGCTTCGGTGCCCAGTGCGCCACGTGAGAGTAACCAAAGCTTGCCAGAAGGCAGCGAGCACGCACTGGAGACCGGGCATTCGAAAGAGATTCCCTTTTGTTCTCACCTTGACAATGACTGCAATGTGAAATTACTGTGCACAGTATTTATAGAACGAAGGACATTCTACAATGTCTTTTAACTTGAAATAATAAACTTGATTTCACTAGTTGTTTGTGCATAATCCACACGAGGAAAATCAGTCGCGAAAGGAATATTCCAAATGTTTGCCCCATCACGCACGCATAAAATGGCATGTGCACACCAGATTACAGTAATAGCCCTAGACACCCCACCCCTGAAAGATAATCCACCATTATTTTTTTGCCTGATTTGCTATTGCTTCTTAAACACCGAAAAATAGCCTACTTCTAGTAATCATAGTATTTGGATCAATAATGGCCTTGGCGTAAATGCGGCTAGTTAGCTATGGCAGACTATAAGCGAACATTGCTGACTAGCAAGTACAGTCATCTTTGCTTCATGGCCCCTTGCCGCAATAGGAGGTATTCACTGGACGCCATATTTGAGGTCACTGTTTAGAGCGCATGCCCAGAACGAGCTCACATTAATAGCCTGCTAAGACCGGCAACCTTGATGGTGCTAAATGCACGCTCCAAAGGGACTGCGGAAGCTCGCCGTCAGCACGCGCTCAGCAGCCGCGCACACAGATATGGCCGCCAGTGAATACTCCCTATAAGTTTGGGAAAGACTTATAACTTAAAATCAGCATTTGTTCAACTTTTTTTGATTATACATTGCAAGTTTCAAATTGCACAACAAATTGCGGAAGTCACGGTTGGTGCACGCAGACAACCCAGAAGTGAAAGGCGGAGCAACGAGTGCAGGAACCCACTTATATCAAGCCCCTTGCATCTAAGCTTTACAGAGCATTCGACAGGGGGCACTAGTAGCACCGCGGGCCACACGGAGCAGTGTTCACACTCACATTGATCATGATGGTACCAAGCGGTACAGGACTTTCCGCCAGGCGGAAGAATATTTTTGCAGGTCCCCCTTTAATATGAACGTTCATCAGAGTTGTTGGAGATCTTAACGTAATGGGTGAAGCTTCAGTGAAAATTCACTACCTGAAAGTAGTTTGCTTCGCAGTACTCTGCAACTTTCTCCAAGTTTGTGTGACTGTCGTGAATGTTTTGTCGTCCGTCCGGTATTTCATGTTGAATCAGGGTCATCAGGTCAGCCATGACAGATGGCATTTCAAAAGCACCTGGTTGAGAAACAAGAAAGCAAAAAAGAGGGGGACAATCACACGTCTGAGATGCAGCCCTCCGCACTGCTTGGGTAACTAAAAAGAAACACCCGAACAAATCAAAACACTCAACGGGATCAGGCAGAGATTTTCATGCAATGAACCGTGCGCAGATCAGATGGATTAATGTGTGGTCTTATCGTATCATGGTTCAAAAGGTTGCTCATGGAACAAGAAAATTCGGGTCTAGTGTGTTAGTAACGAAAAAGAACAGAAAATTAGCAACAATTCAAACCTCTGTGGTTGTGCTGGCTCGCATCCTCCCAGTTGTTTTCCGACACAGATTTCTCACTCGCACGCCCGTACATAACGCAAAATCACTCAAGCCGAAACGTTTGATAAGGCCGCTGACTAGGCCTAAACAAACTGCAATCAAAAGTAAGAAAAGTAAAAGTGAGCGTCTCATACACAACCGGATAATTCGCAACAAAGAAACACGTACCGAAGGTCTCAAACTTAAGAAATAAACGCTGATACTCACTTCGTAACCAGACTGCTGGAAGCAATTCCAAAAAATTTCCCAACACCACAGCGGCTCCTGGGTGTGCCTCCTTTCGGAATCTTTCTGACGAAAGCGACAACGCTGAAATGGATCGTGTTGGATTATGGATTGCACAATATGAACGTCAAAAACCGCAAGCCGTTCAAAAAAGAAAAAGTTACTTTTTAAGTTTTTTTAAGTGTGTTAATTATATCATATTTACTAAATTTATTAAATTTTATATAAGTTTTTAAAGCGATGTGCGTTCATGATTTTCGAAACCATCACATCCGATCACATGTCTCGGCCGATCTCGGCAGTCAGCGTGCGATGTATGCTTGGCGACTCGAAATGGAGGAGGTGTTGCAGCAGTTGCAGTTTATGTGTTGACAAGAAATTACACCTTCGCGCTGCTTTTCCCGAGGTGAGCACTCTGATTGCGCTGATTTGCACATTCTCATTCATGGTCGATACTCGTACAGTGAAACCAAGAAAAAACGTCCTGTTACTAGACGATTGACGCTTCAGTCGACAAGTCCAAACATAGGCCATCGGTGTTCGCGCATGCCGTAACCATGTTTTGTAGCGTGCGAAACACATTTAATTGCCGATGGCGTTCCATGGGATGCCCGGAATGTGACGTACGAATTGCCGAAGGCTTCGATTGTTTCGTGACACTAGCGTAGAGAAGCTCCGATTTGTCTGGTTCGGAGTCGCTGCTCCCTCTTCGCCCTTTTTTCCCCCCGAAGGTAGTGAGTGGGTGAAGGGCTGCCCAGTTGGAATTGTCCAGTGGCAAGGCCGCAAGGAGTGTTACCCTATTTCTATCTCTTGTATCTTGATAACAGCTGTGCCACATGTTCTACTCCATCTCCCAAATGGGTGCGTTTACAATGTTGTCAAGGTCACGGGAGTTATATCGGGGGAAGGGGGGGTTGGGTTGGGTTGCAAGATGCTCCGTTTCCACACGCAGTCGCCTAAGGGTGCCTCCTAAGGGGACGTGCTCACGCCCGTGGAGAGTTTGCTTGTGATTCCTTATGTTGTGGATTTTCACCAGGGAGGAGCAAGACCAATGGAACATGGCAGAAGCTAAAGGGACCGACCAGAAGTATGACGCGGGTGAGTAAACGAGAACTGAACGACCAAGTGCGCACGCAGGCGAGCTGGTGAATCAGAAGCATAACTAAAACCTGAGATCAAGGGGCAGAAGCCTTGGTGGCAATCAGTTCATCGTCGTGCAATGTTTCATCGACAGATTGTTTTATCCACAAATCGTTTCATCGACAGCTCAGATTATCTTTTTTCAGTAATAAGCTACATCAGACAGTCACCGTGAAGGGGCGTGCACAGGTGCTCCAGGTGGGTTAACATTTTTGTAATGAGCCGCCATAAACTGTTGCCATGTACAGGCATAAACAAGGGGGTGCGGGGATGGGTTAACGCACACCCCAGTGATACATGCACGATGAAATGTCTCTACAGCTTCCATTTCGCGTAACGGGTGTTGATGAAGCGTTAATGTCGACGAAACGTGTGTCCATGAAAAGTTGTCCCACGAAACATAATTCTACGAAACTGAGTTTTGACAAGAAACTATAGGGACCCCAGAAGCCTCTTGGAACTGCTTGCGACTGGCTGCGCAGCAGTGCAGTCAGTTGTAAGCGGTCACAAGAGAAACCTATTCTAGCACACTCGGTTGCAACCAAACACAAGTGTGTGAACTAACCTTCAGTTCACCAACAACAAGAACTTCAGACTAGCAGCTAGCATTTCGTCCAGACGGAATAATTGCTTCCAGTAGATTTTCGTGCAGGCAGAATGCTTCCAGTTTAACGGCTGAATTTTGTCCGTGGTCATGAACAGAATTCAAGAAGGCATGACTGCCGCAAAGCGTGAGGATGTTGACCCCACCGTAAAATACCGGGGAAGTGCCCATCCCACTTTCACTGTAAACTGGGTTAATCTAGACATGGGGTAATCTAGACAACGCCAAGATGGTGTCCAGTAAAGAACTTTGAAGGCTGGGTGAACGGAATTGGAGGAAGCAAATTTATTTCACATGACATCCCCGTCATCGCCACTGGCAGTCTCGTGGCCGCCGCATCAAGGTGAATATTTTTGCCTGATGCCGGTGCTTCGGAGGGCTGGGCACTCGGCATATAATTTGCAGAATTTTCAAGTTTGGGAAATGTTAATTGTGGGCACTTGCACAAAGTCGTTGCTTCCGCAGTATTTGTGGTACACTCTCTGCTGCGGATGGTAGTTTTAGGTCATACCTAGGGTTCCGCCTTTTCGGTTTCTTTTTTTTTTTCAAAATTCGGTGTACTTTTTTCGGTGTTTATTTTAAAATTCAATGTTCTGTTTCTTTCGGCGTTTATCTATGCCCACAAAAGTTTATCGGCTTTTTTCGGTGAATATAAAATAAACACCAACGGACACCGGATCAGATGATCCTTGTACGTAGCTCTGATATTTGTGATCACTCAAAGAATAATGGCACAGATACATTGTAAAAGAAATGGACACTTTATTTGGCAAATGTGTGCAACTGTAAAAGAAACAAGAAGAAAACAACTGAAGTACAAACAAGTCGGATATGAAGCCTATGCCCAAAAAACATGGAACTTCACCTTCTATACATCAGGATTACGTGATCTTATTATAGTACACACACATGTACTTTCCGAGGTTCTCCTCGTTGATCTGCACTCTTTCTTTCCTGTTAATATGACAGCTTTGAGAATGCCCTCTCAACGCTAACACTGGACACTGGCAGGCTGAGGAGATGAAGCGCTGTCTGAGCCAAAATCGGACAATCAACCGATTGTGACCGCCAAAAGAGACACGGTGCGACGTTTTGAAGCACAACACAACATGCAGAGCTTGCATCAAGTCAGCCTTCCTTACAACGAGTTTGAAAACACGCTCGTACACGGCGAAGTCATGGGGCATTTCGGACTTCACGTTCCGATTAATGATGCGCACATTAAACCAAAACGTTGTGATGCCATTCGTGTATCCCAACATTCGGACACGTTTCGATAGACACTGTCGTTCCACTTTTTCTCCACGGCTCTGCAATATGACTGGAAGGTCAAAGTGATCTTTTCCGGTTAAAAATGAATTTTAGAAAATGGATTCGACAAACTTTTATCAGTTCTTATCAATTTAAATTGAAAATGCCAAACCTAAAACTGACCTTTTTCGGTTAAAACCGAATTTCCGAAAATGGATTCGGCATACTTTCATCGGTTTTTATCTGTTTAAACCGAAAACTCCGAACCCTAGTCATACCCAACTGAAAGACCCACTTGAGAGTAACCTTTGAATTAATTATTAGCATTATACCTAATCATTAAACATAAAATACTCACCCTTGTGGTCTGCATGACTTAGACTTCTGACAGCTGTTAAGATTTATATGCTCTACTAATGGCTAACTCCTGGTTAGCTCAGTTGGTAGAGTGGTTCACTATTGGCGGTATGTGCGAACTACAGGGGGCACTTCTCTAGCTATCATCATCATCATTGTTACTTGTGATGTAACTGGCAGGCAGGAGAGACCGAGCGGACAGTAGATTCCTCAGCTTGTCAGCTCGCTTCATATGTTATCTGGGGAATGCGGAAAAATCTGCTTTATGCATTGTGTGTATTGGTTATGTGATGTTTGTGGCATAACATTTTATCGCAGATTGAAGACATGGTGGCACATGTAGTCATGCTAAGCAAACACTTTTGCTACTCGAGTGTCGAAGCTCCTGGGATGGTGGTGTGATCTTTTTTATCCCAGTACTAAAGTGCTGGATAATGATAGTAGAATATCCAGCACTTTCACCCGGTACAGCACCTGCCATGGTGAATAGGGTGTAAATTTTATTATTATCCGAATAAGAGGAAACTGAAGAAGGAATGGCTCAAGTTGAAAAATGGCAAACCAAGCTCGAAAACCACTTGCATGTGTCATAAATGCTTCAGTCTGTTGGTTCCACTGCGTTTTATGAGTACTGTTCTTTCGTGATTTGCAAGTTCATTTGTTTTTGCATTTTTGCAAACAACTGTCTAAAGGAGGCAGTACCGGAGTCGTTTCAACTAAAGTACCCTTGATTCTGGGAACGTAGTGCCATTACCTTCTCTGCCTGCTAGAAGCACACAGATACTAATATACAGACAACACAAACCTCGCAAGGTGATTGGCTGACCAGTATCTGTTGCCATGGCAATCACCATTTTGGTCTTCTCAAATCTTCAAAGCTTCAAAAAGGTCATTCTCAACCAGCTGCACCAAGATGGCGATGGAGCATCAACGTATTAAAAGCCTTCCTCCCCGATATAAGCGTATTTGGCACTGTATATGCAATCAACTTAACAATCTGGCTTATCTCCGCAGATCTCTTACAATAATATTGTTCATTGTGCATATTTCGTGACAGGGAAATTATTTTTCAATGCTGCCAAGCACTGATGCAGAATCTGGTGGCAGCGCAAAGGTGTGCCCTTGTTTTGCCAGTGTGTGGATAACAAAATCTCGGTATACATTTGACGTCTTTATAAAGCAGCCTGTCGCCACAAATTTGGATCAGCTAACCAAGGCTGGAGAGGTTAAGGAGAAGCTGCTCATTCCGTGGACTAAAATGGCTACCATACGAAGACCTTGGCGTTTCTTTCTCAGGATCCAGTGACTTTAGTTTCAACTAAAGTCCTGCCTATTCGGGTGTTTGACATGAAACGTGCAAAACCACCTCCACGATTATATCAGTAGGTTGGCGACACTTTAGAAAAAATGGTGCAAACTGTGTTGTGCGTTTTTCAGCGAGGGCTTTTAAATTGATAGCATATAATATTCAGTCCTTAGCGAAAATGAAAAAAAAAACACAACCAATTGCCTTTAATTCGTCGGGTCGAGCCCGGCAATTTATTAAGGTATGGTAATTTCTGCTTTTCCTTCGAGCCGACGTTGCGATGTCACAAACTCCTTTGCCGCACATTCAACGCAAAATTTAAAAAAAACGGCACTATAAAAAAAATTCCCCAGAAAACCCAACTTATTGTGACTTGTCTACACGGTGCCACGTGAATGCTGGCCAGCTACTGTTGAATCACACTTGAATGGAAGCGTCCTAATCGGCAAGCTGCATGAGCCAAAACAAGTGTGTGGCGGCACGCAGCAGAACAGTGTATGGGTGCACAGCTGAGATGACAGCATGTCCTACACTCTGGTGACTGCGAAATGGTTTTCTACAGGAGCCGCCAGAGATCCAACAGAACCAAAATCGGAGATGCCGTAATGCCCGCCGCGCAAGCCATCAAGCTCCTGGCCTGTTTTTGAACATTTTCAAGATTATACTATATTGAAAGCAGCTTAAAGACGCAGTACTTGAATAAAAAAGAAAACAAAAAAAAACATAGTTTTTTTTTTTTTTTTTTTAATGAGCGGCTATTAATTGGCATGGATCCAAACTGACGTGACCACTCCGTGCAATTACTTGGTGCGTTGCCTGCTCGAATCGCACCCGCTACGTCGCAGGAGAGAGCCCGCAAGGTGGCGCCACCGAAACATCTCGTCGCCAATAGTCATTGACGCAATGAGAATGGTAGGGGGGAGTTTCAGTTGTCCTGCTTCCAGTGCGGGCTGGAAGCAGAAGAGAAGAGTAGGGCTTTCAAAAGAAACGCCCTTCTCTTCTCACCTTGTCAGTGACTACGGTCTTGGAGAGCTCCTAATATCCAAGCCTGAACCAGACAGAGTTTTTCGGCGGTAGACACCAGTTCTTTAGAGAGCACGAGTTGCACTTCATTTCGGATGGAAGTCAATTTATTCTTGCATATGTCTCGGGGACTTCCTCTAAATCATATATCCATGTAATAATATGGAAAAAAAAATTATAAAAAATGTTTTGTTGTTGCAGGAACCTCCAAACTTCATGTAAATAATTTGGTGTAGCCACAATGCTTTGTCTCTGTCGGAACTGACTGCGGTCTCTGTCAAGGAGATTCAAAGATTAGCAAACATTAAAAATATTTTATAGGGTATGGGGAAAGGGGAAGTACTAGTGCTTTGTTTTATGAATGCCTTTGAAAGACTGCCCTTTTTAATGTTCTTACAGAATTCAAACTCTTATTGAATGTTGTCATGTTATTTGTTAAATCAAATATTGAAAATTGCTAATGTGCCATCTTAGAATGAGGGAATGTGAAAAAAACATTACATTAACATTCTAAATATTTGCATACACACAAATTTGTCCTTGCAACTGGATTTAGAAGGAAGCTAGGTGAGCCAGCTTGGACTCAATAAAAGTGCAGTGTTAAAAAAAAATGAGACGTTTACAATCTCCTGTAACGCCGAATTAGAGCGCAGCTCTTGAGGAGGAGGAGGGGAAGGTACGGAGAGGTGGCTATGCCCCTCATCTTCTCCTGCTCGCCCCCATGTAGGGGAAATTTTTCCACTAAATTTAGCGGGGAATTTTTCCCGCTAAATTTAGCGAAGAATTTTTTCCGCTAAATTTAGCGGGAAGTTTTTTCCGCTAAATTTAGCGGGAAAAGTTTTTCGCTAAATTTAGCGGGGAAATTTTCCGCTAAATTTAGCGGGGAAATTTACCCATAATGCGCCGTGCAATTACGCCGACGGCGACGCCGCTCAAGCCGGAAACGGGCTCCTAAGAGCTGCTCTCTAAAAATTCTTCTTATATTCTAAATATTTGCATGCACGTCTAAACTTACACTCTCATGTTTGGTGTTTGCATTCTCTAAACGACCTCCCGAGAAGCCTGAATTCAGGGTTGCAGAAGGACGCATCAGCATCCGTGTTTTCTTCTTTCTGTGCAGACTGGGAGCAAAAAAACAGCAGTATACCAAGCCCCACGTTGCCTGGCGTGTTTTCATTCTCACGCACATCATCCACGGGCTCCATAGACAACATACTTACTTCCTCGTCAGCTCACAACACAGGTAATATGAGATGGGCATTGTTTATTACCCAGTTCTTAAAATATTTCATTTTGTTACTACTGCTGGCTTCAGAATGAAGCATTGGGTAGCGGGTCAAGTTTATTCCTACAATAATTCCATGGAGTTCCTTTTGTTGCGCTGTCATTGTCTCGAAGAGTTCATCGAGCTTTCTTAAATGTGTCTTAACAAAACATGAAGGTGGTTAAAGCTGGTAGAAAGAACTAAAAAGGAGTTTCCTGGAAGTCTCAGAATGGTAGCAAATATTTTGCTAAGATGCATCATTTTCTGTGCAGGGCAATTATCCTGAAATGGGTAGATTAGGTCAAGGTGTTACTCTTATAGTACCCTCCTCCATTGAGCTGTCTATTTTCCTCTAAAACAAAAGGAAAACAAAATTTGCTTGTTCTGAAATACAATGTCAAAATATTTTTGAGTCTTAGCCTATACTCTAAGCGAGACGTTTGCACTAGGGGTGTGCGAATATTTGAGTTGTGAATTTCTAATTGAATAATGGGGGGGGGGATCATCCGAATAATTCGGTTTCGGCTCTCGGATTCCTAGTACAGTGATGTCTCGTTCATATGGACAACTCCATTCCCGTAAAAAATTGTCCATAATGTGAGTTCTCCATAATAACGAGACAAAAATGCATGTATTTTCCCAATGTGTCCCCGAAAGTGGTGTCCATATAGCGGGGTATCCATATAGCGGGGTATCCATATTAACGGGGTCCATATTAACGAGACATGACTGTACTTGAGTTTTCTAATTATTAGATACGTGGAATATTAGTGCCGATGAAAATAATTTGGATTTATTCGGGAATGCTGTTCATGTGGTGAAATCGTCCTCACAGGACTGTGGTGAATCTACACCAAGCCTGGATTGAGCAGCCTTGACTAAAAATTTATTTCTACGGAAATTAGTTTGTTTTTGTATTCCTGGATTGAAGCATCTATTCTCTCGGTTTCTTGGATGCGCTTGACAGAAAACCTGAAAACCACTCATGTCGCCATTTTGAATTCAAGGAACATGTGTCACTTGCAGCCATCTCTCCGCACTATGGGCCTACGTCCATAACATGAGAAATGATCGCAAAAAAAATAACAGCTATAATTAAACCGGCTTTTTCCGCTAACCCGTTGCCTCCTACAATATCGAGCGAGGTACTAGGGTTAAGTGACTCGAGACGTCGCACCATTCAAACGGTTTAGCTATATCCATCCATTCATCCAGTACACTGCGTAATCCACACATGGATGGGTGGACACAATCTTCAGCTGTGTATTCAGTTTGTAATTTAACTGTTGTCATTAACACCTTTTTGATTTCTGCTGGCCTGTCTTCGCTCTGCATGCCCTTCGGAACAACAAACATGTAGGGGTTTTTCTTTTTCATCTATGCAGCTTTTTGTTTCAATATTACGAATAAAATTTTTGATATTCGTATTTGATTTGACGTTTGACTTCTAGCCTATGGTTTGACACTTCGATTTGGGTTTGTATTGAAATTTCAATATTTGCACTCCTTTAGTTTGCACCCCCGGTTTAGAGAGACACAACTGCTCGCAAATGTTCAGAACATTCGCAAGCAGTTGTGGGACAGTTCTAAGGAAGATCGAAAGAAAGGCAATAAGGTCAGTCTAATTTGTAACAAGCTAAAAATAAATAATACTCTCTTTGTCTGAGACAGTGATAAACAGGCACGTGTAGCACTAACCAGGTTGTCTAGCGACTGGGAAAACTGGGAATTGTTAGGGAAATTATAATTACCGGGAAAAATCAGGAAATTGTCAGGGAAATCGTCAAAAAGCGAGCCCAGTCTGGGAAAATGAGCCGGAAACGCCATTGAGTGCCCTGAGCGAAGGCTTGTGGACTTGGGGCTGCTTAGAGCAGAGCGCGGGCTCTGCTCACCCAATGTAAAATGTGCTACCCGATGCGAAGGGAACAGCCGACAAATCCAGTCCACACCCGAGATTAGGATTGGATTGGATTGAGAGCGCGACACTAGGCTAGGTCCAGTTAGAGCTACTAGGTTTAGTAACAAGGGGAAAGCCGTAGACCCCTAATCTAATCCAAGCCGAAAGTATCCGAAAGTGCATCTCGCAGCCAGGTTGCCATTCGGTTATTGACGTGTGTGGTTCAGCGTCATGCTTTCATCGTGTTTCCGGATGTGGTAACTTCACTGACGATGTCGGCGGCAAGAAGGCGCTCGTTTAATCCGGACTGGACAAACCCGAACATTTCGGAACATGCAAGTTAGATTAAGCCCGTGCAAAATTATCCTCACTGTGCTCAATGCTCAATGCCTTGCGTTGTAATGGTCTTGTGTATTTAACCGCCTCTAGAGTGGTCAGGGATTTTAACTTGAAATTGTCAGGGAAAACCTGGAAAAGTCAGGGAATTTCAAAAGGGTAATTTGCTAGACACCCTGACTAACTCATCTCAGACCGTCTCAGCAGACATGACAATCCAGGCGGGAGCACGCAAATTCTATTATATTTTTTAACTTGAACGCGAGAAGTGTAATGAATAGCGTTATTGATTGTGAACATGTCTTGGTGTCACGTGACCCACATATCACAGTCGTCACGGAAACGTGGCTGTATACTGAAGTAACCGACTCGGAAATTATTCTCCCAGATTATAAAATAATACGGAAGGACAGATACCCGAGGATGAGGGTGCGTGGCCAAAGTCTTGAAAAAAAAACTTGCACTATAACCGAATGCCAGATATCAGTGGTGTTAAGATTTTGTGGGTTCGTTTTTTCCATATCTCTTATTATCGGTGCGTTTTACAGACCACCTAGCAGTGGCAACGATTTTGAAAAAATAAATGACTATCTCTCCGAAAATGTACATGCAAATTCTAGAACTATTTTTGCTGGCGATTTTAATCTGCCTAATATATTGGGAAAGCACATGGTCAGCATGTTATATTTCGCACGCTTTAATAGCGCTGACCTTCTTTTATGATCTGAATCAAATTGTACGCGCTCCCACAAGATTATCCGAAGAAAACGACTCGATACTCAATCTAATTTTCCTTACCCAGAATTTACATGAAAGAGTGTGGAAAGCATTGAGGTGATTGAGGGAATTACAGATCATCAAATGGTATTACTTACTTTTTCCACAAATAATACGCCCTGCGACGCACAAAGTCGCAAAGATTATCTCGACTTCTCCAGGGCCGATCAATAACGTCACTATTATTGACGCTCTAGCGTTCTCTTTTAGTGACTTTTTCAATGCTTCCAATACACATGAGATTGACATAAAGTTTTTGTGGCAGTTTTTTGAAAATATTGTTCTTGACTGCGTTTCAAAATTTGTGCCAAAAAAAGTTAAGTTTACGAATAAAAAAAAATCCGTAGATAAATAGGGAAATTATTCAAATGTGCCGTAGACTTTTTAGACTTCGCAAACGATCGAAAGACGCAAACCTCATTGACCAATTAAACCACAAGCTTAGGGATACAATTAAAGAAGCAAAACATTGATTCTTTAATGTAACAATGCCGTCCTTTCTCAAGTCCTCGCCTGAGAAGTTTTGGTGCTTTATATCGCCCTCTAAACCAAAAGTAAATTAGTTGAATATTGATAATGAAATTGTAGATGACCACTATTATATTGCTGATGCTTTCAATAAATATTTCACGTCCATTTTCAGTTTAGACAGTGGTCACAGTTCGGTATTCGATGCAATTCGAGAAGACAGAGAATGTGCTAGAAACTGTTTGCCAGATATAACAATTTCAAAGGAAGGTATTATAAATTATATCTTGAATATTAACGTTAATAAGGCAGTTGGGTCGGTTGGAATTCCCAATGCTTTTTTGAAAAGGTATGCGGAATGGAGCGCTAAGTACTTGACTGTAATATTCAGAAAGTCGCTAGAAACTTGCACTGTACCTTCAAAATGGGAAATAGAAAAAGTGATTCCCATTTTAAAATCCGGTGACTCAATGGTTCTTTACAATTATCAACCTATTTCCTTGCTTAGTATTTGTATTAAAGTTTTGGAACATGTTGTATTTAAATACATATTGGCATATCTAGAGCAAAATAGTTTTTTTTTACTAAGGCTCAACATGGTTTCCGCCAAAAAGTGTCTACCATCACCCAACTGACCGAAACAGTGCATGAGTTTGCGTCGGTAATAAATACTTGAGGGAAAACTGACATTGTATACTTGGACTTTTCAAAAGCTTTTGACTGCTTTCCACATGAGAAGCTACTAACAAAATTGGTGGTTGTCTTAAATAATACAAATATGGCTAGAAAGTTACAAAAGTGGCTAGAAAGTTATTTGACTATGAGACAGCAATTTGTACATTCTGATAGCGCGTGTTTCGGTGCTACACACGTGACGTCTGGTGTCCCACAGGGATCAGTTCTTGGGCCTTTATTGTTCTTGATATTTGTTAATGATATTGTTTGTGAAATCCCAGTCAAGATAAGATTCTTTGCAGATGATTGTGTTGTTTTTAAGGAAATCAAAAGTCTCGGAGACTGAAATATTTAACTCCTCTCTAGAAAGATTGTCTAGATGGTGTGCTGACTGGCAAATGTGACTGAATTTATCAAAGACTGTTTGCATGTCTATTACTTGCAAGAAAAGTCCTTTACTTTTTGATTATTCTATTTGCACCTGTAGCCTTCTTAGAGTTTGCTTATATAAGTATTTGGGTTTGACTATAACATCTGACCTAAGGTGCAACACACATGTTAGTAATATATCTAGTAGTAGAGCAATGAGCAAGTTGGGTTTTCTTCGCAGGTATATGAAGCATGGCACCCGTGATACAAAGTTATTATTATATAGAACTCTGGTTAGGCCAATGTTAGAATAGGCAAGTGTCATCTGGGATCCCCACACATCATGTTGTATTTCAGAACTCAAGAGAATTCAGAGATTAGCGGTGCGTTTTCTGTACATTATGTATTCCTCTTATGTGTCCCCCACAAAACTTTATACTGAGGCGGGCCTGGAAACCCTACAGGAAAGAAGGAGAATGAATAGTCCAAAGTTTCTTTACCTTATTGTTAACGACGAGCTTGGAATAGGCCATATGCAAAAGTCCTTGCCAGCTATCATCATCATGCCATTTGGAGCAGCCATATTGGGGGGTTTATCACATCTTCCAGTTGTGGACGAGGCGCATCTGCATTTAACTCGGTTTTCATGATATTATGGCGGTTTATTTGTACATTCAACGGGTTGCTGGTTAGTTTCGGTTCAAAGAAGAAAAGAAAGACGGCCACAAAATTCTCGAAAAGGAACTGCCAGCAACGAGGGAGCAAGACTCGTCACTCAAGCAGTGAACTGGGCCATCCAGGACAATGAACGGTATTTCTCGAAGACGTTCTGTGACGGGTTCGTACTGGACTTGCAACAGGGGATGATATTTTAGTTCTACGACTTCCACTTTGCCGGGACTATTGTTTCTCGGGCGAAACCATCGATACGGGAACCCCCCAATATGGTGGAAATCTGATAATTTATCATGAATACACTAGAGGCCGCTTCTTTTCGCATATAGTCAATAGTAGACAAAGATGATTATATTACATTTTTCTGCCCCAGATCTACTAGCCATTTTCACAGCAGAACAAGAAAACCATATAGTTATAAAAGTGCCACATTTAAATACTCCTTCTTTGTTCGAATTATTATTGATTGGAATAGTTTGCCACCTGACTACTAACTTTTTAGATTTTTGTTCCAAGTTATTGCAGCGAATGCAACCTGTGGGATATTATCTTTGATCCACTCCTGTAACAATCTCGAAAGAGATTAACATTATTAATAAAGAAAAAGAAAGAAAGAGTGCCGTAAGAGTGGATGAATGTCACTGAATTTAAAATGAGCATTGTCCAAACAGATGATGAGGACAGTGACCACAAGTCCACAATCAGCTACAAGGAACGCAGGCGAGAGGCCCACACGCAGGCTGAGCAGAAACGCCGGGACGCCATCAAGAAGGGATATGACGACCTGCAGATGCTGGTGCCGACATGCCAACAGGACAGTTCAAACTCCTTCAAAATGAGCAAGGCTACAGTCCTTCAGAAGTGTAAGGCTTGGACTTGACCTTTCAGCTCTCGCACTTAGAAATGCAAAGTGCTGGAATTGCCTCGGACATTATTGCAAAAAATGCAGTGGCCAGGAAGACTATAATATGGGAAGCATCTTAACAGCAAAAGCATGCATGGCATGAAATGCATTATGCTGCAGCTTTTCTGCTGGTTGACTTTAATAGCATTCAACTGAATCTGTTACATAATGGTACAAAAAGTGTTTGCCAGGGCAGTGCAGGGGAGGCTACCATTAAGGAGTAACAGTGTCACAGTTACATGTTGTGAAAGAGCCTGACACTAGGGAAAGCAGGATGACAACATGGCGTGAGGTTTGTTTTCCTGTATAAGATACACTAGCTTGCATTACACTCATGAGAGCTTGGTTATTATGGAGGAAGTAATTTTACCACAATAATATAAGGCACAAAACATGAGGGCGCAAGTGAGCTGGTGCAAGTTCATAATTGTAGAATTACTGGAGACCGCAGTCTCGGGTAATTCTACAATTATGAATATAAGGCAGTTACTTTACGAGATAATAGTCAGTGAATCAACACTTTATTATTTTGTCCCCAGTATAATTATGAATGCATTTAAAAGGTGTTTCTACTAATATGTCTGAAAAGTATTATTTAGTGTCTAGTAACACATAAATACTAAATTGTGCTAGTGGAATTGTTCTTTATTTTTTTTTCTAAGAAAGTTAAGGATAGTGGGTAGACCTCGAGGCAGCTTGCTTTGAGGTCTACCCACAAACCTTCAGTCAGAGCCAATCAGAGTTCGGTGTTCTGACGTCACCGCAACCCCCACAAAAGAAGCAGACAAACTTGTGCTCCTGCTGTTTTACATTTTAATATGGGGTGGTGGTTTCAACACCTATGCACTTTTGCAATGGGTGCAATTATGGAAAAAGATTGTGGCTGCAGTTTGAATGCGGGGATATTAAGTCTGTGGATGTGGGTCGAATAAAGAGAATGACTTCACTATTCACGGAGGGCTGTAGTGACAGGTCGCCAAAAAAGTAGTTACTGTGGTTACCACTGTTGTTTTCAGCAACTAGTTATTGCCAGTGGTGGTATGCTTAGCTTTTTACATAGGATGCAGCTTCTGCCATTCTCAGTCATTTCTTGCTCCAAGTATGTGCAGCGAGTTCTCTCCAGTTCTATAGAGACGTGAATCCTCTATGCTGATAAGGCAACTGCACATAATATCTAAAGGTTGCTGAATTTTCAAGATTATTGAGTGTGAAATGGGGGCAATAATATTGGCCCAATACCTTTGCTTTACAGCAATAGATTATATCACTTTCCTGCTGCAACAGAAGAAAAAGCATGAAGAAGAGCTCAATGCACTTCGAAAGGAAGTTGTTGCCCTCCAAATTATGAAAGCGTAGGTCATTGCTTTTTTAGTATCCTTGTAATTTGCTGTTATATCTTGGTGTATTTGTTCAGCATATTTTTTTTTCTTTACTGTTTACAGGAATTATGAGCAGATTGTCTTGGTACACCAAAGCCAGCCAGGTCAGAATAATAACCAGATCAGTGATGAAGTCAAGTTTCAAGTGGTATGTCATGCCTCAGCATGTAATTTGTTTTAAATCATTCATGTAGTTTTAGGAGGGTCTGAATTTTAATGTTTACATACTAGTAGTCAGATACACTTTGAATAAAAAGTTTAGGGGTGATTCTGCAGATAGGGCAACATGCACTACTTGTAACAGTACCCAAGTCTGTCACGTGACTACAGAATCGGTTGTGCAACTTGGGCATTCTTCACAACTATGCTCTCTTTCACTTGGTGGTACACATTGTAAATGTTTGGAGAGTGGTAACAATACTAAATCATTAACTGGGGAAGTATGATTGGTGACTGCCCCCTACTGCATTTTTGTAACTACATATGACTTTTGGAGCGCAGCTCTTAGGCACCCGTTTCCGGCTTGAGCGGCGTCACCGTAATGTTTCAGAGTAACACTTTTTTGTGACGCGTTGGCGTAACCGTAACCCATCGCCGTAACCGTAACGCTTATTTGTGATGCGTTGGCGTTATCGTAATGCGTCGGTGTAACGCTTTTTCGTGACGCACCGGCGTACCCGTAACGCATCGGCGTGAAGTGTCGTCGTCGGTGTAACTGTGCGGTGCATTATGGGAAATGTGCCATAATGCACCACGGTGAAGTGCGCGTTGCATTATGGAACGTTTCCCATAATGCACCGTGCAGGAGGGGGGAGGAGGAAGAGAAAAGGGGGAGGAGGCAAGGAGCAGTGGAGAAGTAGAGGAGGAGGGAGGAGGAGAGGCATACCGTCCCCTCCGTACCCTCTCCTCCTCCTCCTCAAGAGCTGCGCTCTAATTCGGTATTACAGGGAGTTGTAAACGTCTTTCATTTTTCTACTTCAATTTATTGAGACTCTGCATCAGCAATCATTTAAATATAACTTATAAATATTGTAGCTTTCATGGGTATTTCAGGATGCAGATCCTTAAAATAAAACAGTGTGAACAGATTCTGTAAATTGCGATTGGGCATGTCACCGTAGCGGATGCTTTGTTGTTCGAGAGTTAGGATTGTGGTTCCTGCTGAGTTTCTCCACTTTCACGGTATTGTTCATAGTGTTGTAACCTAAGAGCCAAACAAACTTCACAATATCGCTTGAGTAGAAAATAAGAAAATAAATCAGCTAAGAAGAAAAGTGATCAGTCAGTCACCAGCTCCTCACCCAAGGAGAGCCAAAATGTTCATGAGTGTCAAATATTTATCTAGCTAAATAGTTCTCATTATACTATCATATTCACTCGCATAATTAACACTTTCCTTCCCAAAAAATTAATGCAAATATGGAGGGTGCATTTACTATACATAGTAATATTTTATGCATTTACACATTTTGCGTAAATGTAATTTCAGATGCGAGTTTGATGGGAGTAGTATTATGATGAAGGCGCCCCATATTAGCCACGCTCTACAGATGACAAACCTCTCTTGGGCACCTTTAGCATTCTTTCTGCTTAAGAAAAATCCCTCTGCGATGCTGAACAAAGTTTCCACACCTGCGGCACTTGACACAGAAAGTGACACGACCGTTTCCAAGTCTAACCACTTCCACACACCACGGCGTGTCTTTTTTTACATCAATGTTGTTGATGGTCGAAACATCTCCGGGGTCTGGGCAATTCTTCGACCCTTGCATTGTTGCCCATGCGCACCATACAGGCCGCTCCATTTGTTTATTCCATAAAGGCCCGTTCACACACATGCGTCCGTAGCGACTGCAACGACTGGAACAACCGAAACGACCGCTGCAAGGGTCTGCAACCGTCAGTTGCCATAGCAACGGAGGGACGCACGCACGTGTCGTTCACGTCGCAAGGAGTTGGAGCGAGCCCAACTTTTTTCGTTGCGTTGGAAACAACCGCAACGACAGACCAATCACAGGTCGAGGAGAACAGTTTCGCGCGCGTTGCATGCCGGTCGTGCCGAGCTCCTTCTATCTGCAAACATAGCGTCGGTGGTGATCGTCGACGTGGACAGTGTGGTGAGAGCTCATTGTTCCGCGTAAAAGCGCTATCCTTGACTGTGAATTTTCGTCGTGTGTCGCTATGATAACCCAGCACTTACTAGAAGGGAAGATCCACCTACTCGTGCGGCGATGTCGTGGCGTCACTCTCAAGACAGTAGAAACGCCCTTGCCGTCGTGTTTATTTACTTCGACTACAGTGGTGCTTTCTAAGCATTTGTGTTTTCGAACATCGCCCGGATTTCTTATTTGGCGCATTTCATGCATGTGCTCAAGTTCAAGGTATTACTGGCGCGTACTGTATGAAGGATGCAAATTTTCATGTGTTTTCATCACCGGAGAAAAGTGATTAGTGTTAGCAATCCTGAATGCTCGCAACGTCTATCTGATCACAAAATCATATTTTTATGTTGCTATATCGCTGCTAAGATTACATTGTCTATTATAATCATAAAAAAAAGGCATGTGGCGAGATTTGTACTATTGGGAGAGTCGTGTATTAGAGTCTTGATCGTCCAAGACAGCGTACTGCATCTTTTTCTTTTCTTTTTTTTTCATCCACTGTACCCTGCTAGCCTATCATGAAAAAAAAATAATAATAATAAATCTTTAGGCTTTAGAAAACTGTCTGTCTATATTCTGTTACGGCATTGAGTGGCAGTGCGTCCCCTTTTTAGAGGCACCGCTGAAACAGCTGGCGGCGGCGTAGAAGCGGTCGCCGTGTGGACGACCCGCTGCGCTTGTTGCAGTGGTTGCAGGTGTGTGTACGTGCGGCGCAGAGCAGTCGTTCCGGTCGCTCCGGTTGCAACGGACGCAGTCGCATGCAACCGACGTGTGTGAATGAGCCTTAGCTTTCCACTTTCGTAGCAGCTATAGCATGTGCTGCCTTGCTTGGCTTGGCTTGTCCACCAGCTAGGTCAGGTGCAGTTCAATGCTTGCGGAGCCAGAATTGGGGGTGTGTTCATTATACATAGTGGAAAGAAATTCAAAATTTTACTGTCTGTTGATGGGGATAAGCTCATTATGCTCCCTAGTTGCTGTTAAACAAATATGAGAATATCTTTAATATGGTCATCACCAACTCAAATATTTATTGCTTATTTCATGTAGCTCCTTAACTCGCTAAACTTTACCAACTTCGAAGCCTTGTCATGCACCCCTCGTGCTGTACGTTTCCAGACTGCCTACAAGGGCCTGATCCCAGATGAGCGACAAATAAGCGCCGATTGCGGACATGTCAAACACTCATTGTTAACAACATTTTTTATGCTCAAGCGTCACTAAATGGGCACAAAAGAAAATATTGAACAGGTGGCACTGCGGAAAATCACTCGGGTAACAAGAAAGAGCATATTTTGTTTCGTTGTCGGACAAGATAAAATTGCATCTTCACTGAAAGAGTTCCGAGGAATAATTGTTATCACATCTTTACGATGTATAGTCCTAGGATGCCTTGCGGCGAATTCCAACTCTGTTAATCCGTGTTTCTCGTTTCCCCGCTCTCTCCTCTCGGATGAATCTGCCAACAGTCCAGCTTTTGCTCTCTGTCCTCGGTGCTCTCGCGTAACGATAACAAAACGGCACACCAATAGACAAAAGACAAGCGAAAGGAATGCGCAGAACGAGCACCGCCCGACAACTAAAAGTTAGTCCAAAAACGTTAGTCTTCAGCTCATCCTTTCATCAAGGTCAGGAGCAAGTTGCCCGTCTTCAGTTTCAGGCAATTGGCGATTCCCTGTTCACCTCGTTCAACTCCTCCATATCCGTGGCCAACTTTGCCGAGCTGTCCGGGGGCGTGTTCAGCTGGCTTGAGGAGTACTGCAAGCCCCAGACACTCAAGGACATGGTGCTGCAGATCTTGTCTCAGCTGAACCAGACATTTGGATCACGTCACTCTTAGCTGGGCACGCAGGAAAGGCCGCCACGGTCACCGAAGGGACAAGAACGGTGGGGTGTCTACTTCGTATGCCCCGCCTCTGGCACGTGGCCATTGCCTTCTGCCGCGCTTTGGCTGCGCGTGCACGCTCTGCGCTCACGAGGTGCCTAAGCGTCATCAAAGGTGGGACGCTCATGCTGGAGGCGCTCGTGGACCTCCCTGCCGTTCCCACACTGTCCATGACTGCGGAGTGCAAGTTCATCCGCATCTTGCACAGGGGTTGCGACAATGCCAGAAAGCAAAGCTCTTATTGGCTGATTGAAAAAAGAAAAAAAAATAGGTAGATTTTGAGGCATTTAGCATTAGAGGTCTACCCACTATCCTTTCTATCAATTTTCAGCGCTTGGCGTCGTTTTGATGTCACCGCAACCCCTGCACAAGAAGCAGATGACTTGCTCTCTGCGTAGCACCTTGTGTATATCAATGTGTAAGGCGAGATGAAAAAAAAAAAAGTACCGAAAGAATGTTGGAGTATACTTTTGTACTTTTTTTTTTCTTTGTCCAGCCTCGCTTTGTACGGTTATTTTTTATTTTTGTTTCTCCCATTTCTTCTATCTAGTTTTATGTGTTGGTGGTCTCAACTTGGTGACGACAGAGTTTAAACAATGTTTATGGTTGTTATACCAGTATATGTGCAGCTTGAAGCGTTAGCTTATTAGTGCCCTTAAGTGGACTTCCTGTACATAAGGCAGAAGATTATGATCATCAAACATGCCATAGATGTCTGTTCCAGTTCTGAAGTCAGGTTGAGTTGATTCAGACATCCCATAGTGTTTCTAGTTAGTTATCTTACACTGTACAGATTTAGCTAGTTCTATATAATAAGGAACTGTCAAAAGTTATTATGTTTCTATATACTTACAGAATTGAGTGACATATGATAAATAGATTTCTACTGTTCTCGGATATGAGTACTACCATGTTCTGTAAAAGCATGTTAAAAGATTATCTTATTACCTGTACAACGAGTAGGTTAACCAGTAGCATACATTTCTGGCAGTCATTGCATGAATACCCTCATGTGCTCCGTGTTTACCTAATGCTTGCAGAGTCCTTGGTTTCCCTCTTAAAAAAACAAATTGTGAATAAACTGTTAGTACAAATGTTTGCTGCAAACATAACATATTTCCTTGACCTTCATCAACCGAGCAAATATAACCAGATTTCTTATATATTCAGTACCTGAAACCACAGTCACCATGGCCTTGTCCCAGTCCCTCTGTACGTTGTACCGTGAAAAGTCTGACAATAAAAAAAGAAAAAGAAGAAAAGCTTACTTTTATTGTAAGATACTGCGGAAGCGCCCACTTCGTTCAAGCGCCCACTATTAACTTGTTCCAAACTTGGGAATTCTGAAAATTATACGTTAAGCGCTTGATTTGACCAGATAAGCGCCCAAGCCCAGATTAGTCCAGTTTTCATTAAGATTTGAGTGGGTGCTCCCCCAGTATTTTACGGTAGGTACAACATAGTAATTCTCGAAGTAGGACAAGACTGAATCAAAGAAAGCTTGAACATGTACAAACACAGACACACATACTAAATGTGCGAATCAGTGGCATTTACTACACTCGCTGGATTTTGCCGATGATGGAACATGCAGAGAAAAATATTACAAACACTATGACGTTGCACTTTTTATGCTTTTTGATTGGTTCCATTGACTCGTAGCATCGGCTGCCTTCGAACTGCGAACCTTCACTTAGCCTGAACTTCAACAAACTTAGTAAAGGATCATGTCCAACTTTGGCAACATTCAGTAATGAGTTCAAATATTAGTGGGAGAATGGACCTTTTTCCAGTAAGCGTCTGCGCACGCGCACACCCTTTCCCCCTTGACCTTGACCGCCCTTTCGCCATTCTTGGGGGGCACTCTTCTGTTGCGACACTAATCTGTTCCTACGGGCGAAGGCGAGTCCGGTTGCCCTCCATTTGTAGTAGGCGGCGAAACCGTCAGGAGGCACTCCTTACTGGAAAAAGGTCCATTGCAGGAGGGCACCCGAGCTGTGCAACTCGGGTGCCCACATGGAGTGCTGGACTTGACTGGTTCAGCTCATTTCAACTCTGGTGGGCAAGAGGGAGAGACTCGGATGCACCCAACCCAAAGTAAGGAAGGTGTACATTGCTCAAGTTCAAGTGTACTGTGAATGTCCCATTTAGGGGCACCAACATGCCTATTTCAACGCTATTTGCCACTATTCGAGTTTGATGAGATTTGGCATTTTCCTGACCTACTAGGATATATCGGTAGTCATGAATGTTATGGCTTGGATGAGCCTTGTGTTTAGTAAACACAGCCGACATTGAAGCGGGTGCTGTTGCAGTAGGTTCTCATTAAACAAAACACACTTATTTACATTATTAAAATACCTGCACATCTATACTTTCCTGATGGGTGCACCGTGGGCCTATCGCCAGGATTTCTGGAGAGAACCCAGCAAACGGCGAGCCCCAGAAGACTTGCTCGAAAATGCATCTTATGGAGGGACCACTGTTAGACCTGTTGCAATGCGTACAACGTTACGACGTCGGGGGATTTCGGGAACCCTCGGTACAGATCGCGCGCTTTCTCGTTGCACGTGAATCGCAACGACTACCGCCATCAGCCGTCTCAGTCATCTGCCGGAATGTCCTACATTGTTGGCGGCCAGGCGGCATACCGTAACTGTGGCAGCCTAAACGCATCGCAACAGGTGAAGCTATTCACTCTTTTGAATGCATTATTCGTCGTAACTTACCTTCATGTTTTGCAGTGTCACTGAATCTACTTATTTTGCACCGCAACCGTGGCAGGCAAAACGACGGCACGTTTTAAAATTAAACAAAAAAAAAATGTTCTGGAGAGTTTTTAATTAAAAAAAAGAATCTGTTTTTTTTTTTTTGTGTTTTTTTTTCGGGGCATTTGGTGGATTGGCGACGAATTTGGAAGTTATATGCCGATTGCCAAAAGTCGCGGCTTTGATAGCACCCTATGCTTTACCCACAAATAATGTCATTTTACATGGATTTCTCAGACTAGCTAGAGTGTTTTTATTGATTTTAGACTTTTTTATAACCTGGTAATTAAACGCTGTAATTTTCACCAGTTATAATTGCCAACTTTGGATTGCCATACTTGTTTGCACGTTTTAAATAAGATCATAAGCTTCAAATTATATTACAGCTTGAAAAGCTGTGTTAAAGTATCTTCACACTGTATTATTATTCATGTAACGCCACAAGCACAAAAATATGCTGTTAACCGTAATTGTCTCTATAAAATGGTTTTTGTTTTGTTTTCTTCGCATATGAAAAACTCGATATCGTTATCAAGATAGACATAAACTGTGGATGTAATATAATGTCCTATGCGTCATGCGTTGCGTTGAAACTCTCACTTCTGCCGTCAGACTCAGTTTCTATTTTTGACTTTTTGTAGTGAGAACAGCATTACTTAATTCATACATTTTGAAACCTTTTATAAACTATATCACCCGTAGCGATATCTGGTAAAATTTGGATTGAACATGTTATTCTTGTGTCGAGAATTAGGATAAAGCAATTAATCATCTAAATGTCCAAAAACACTGTTAAAGGGACCGCAGTTCATTATTTTAAATGACAAGTATCTGAGTAAGAAAAGCCAGCAAGAACATAAAAATATCAGCACCGATTTTTTAACAACTACAATATTTTATGTTACCTCTAAGGTCTTTAAGGGGGCGGTGCAACAATTTTTGTTCTTTGCGCGAATACCACTTAGAACGAATCTGGCATTTAGGACCAATGAAACACGCGCTCGTTTTTCTCCCCATGCAATAAACATCGCAGTAAAAATAAGAAAACGAAGCAGCGTTCACCCCCTCAACTCGCAGCCAGAACATCGTAGGCACGCTCTGAGGATGGCAAAGCACAATACATGCGCCGAGTTCCAGACATTGTTAGTCTTGATTATCACGAGCCCAAATCAAGTGCTCATGCAGTTCGGGTAGAATCTATGAACCGTATTCAAATACCGTCACTAGGGGATATTGCGACCCCTAAGCTACGTCATCAAGTTTTGCGAAAGAGAGATAGAAAGATAACGCTCGCTTTTATCCTTGAAATTACACAGCAAGAAAGGTTTCTTGGTCAATGGTGTTGCGTGCAGGCATACTTCAGTCTCACTAGTGCCAATAAACTCGTGTTAAGTGAAAAACATTCCAATTGAATATTGTCGCACCGCCCCATTAAATGAACACTGAACTCTCAAAAATATTTTGAAGTGCCTGGATCGGACTCGTATGTCATAAAAATAAAGTTTCAGCAAACAACTTTTTAGAGCGCAGCTCTAAAGCGCCGTTCACACTCTTGCGACCGACTAAGACCGAGAGAGACCAGACCGGTTTTTGAGCCTTTTGCGACTTCTTAGGACCTGATGCGCTACAGCGGAACTGGTCCTAAGAGATCGCAAGAGGCTTAAAAACCGGTCTGGTCTCTCTCGGTCTTACTCGGTTGCAAGAGTGTGAACGGGCCTTTAAGCATGGGACTCATAAGCGATCAAACTGGGCGCCGTTCGCCGCTCGCCGCTAGGTGCCTCACAGGCGCACAGCTCGACCAGAGCCTTGTATGTAGAGGGTTTGGCCATTCGTTGGGATGAATAGGAGACAAATGAGGAGGCGCCATTGGCCGAAAGCGGTCTGGGCGTGTTCCAGGGCGTCTTCAGAAATTTGAATGTGGCCAACCAGAAGGCGGAAATAATACTTGATAACTTGATAAGTGCATCGGAGTAACTGTTGGTGATTGAAAATATGGTTCATATGATATGTTTCAATCACAGTCATCCAAAATCATGGTGGAAGAGTGCGACTAGCAGAATGATCGACATAATCCGTATGCCAGGTGCCGAGGGCCGGGTATCTGCCGTCTGAGCGGTCACCATGGGCGTACCAACCGAGGGGGCGAAGGGGGCATTGGCCCCCCCCTCCCCCCCCCCCCCCCCCCCCCAGTTCTCAGAGTGGAAGGGGCATGCCATGTGTTTTGACCCCCCCCCCCCTGAAACAGCCGCCACTGGGCAGGGCAAACACTGGCCGGCGCCGCCCAAAGGATACCAAGGGCACCGCACTCCTGGCCCTGGGGGGGGGGGGGGGGGGGGGGGGTCTGGTCTGGTTTGCGCCCCCACTCAAGAACAAGTTGGTACCCTACTGGCAGGTCACACCCTGTCTGAGCAAAACAGAGTTTGAGCGGCACATTCGTTTCTTACATCTTTCTGCATGATCATGATCTAAACATCACATACATCATATACGAACATATACCTCTGATTAAAACAGTTTCTCGCTACCACCGCTAGGGGATTCTTTTAGGCTTCTGATTGGCCAAGAGAGCATTCCAAGCCCACTTTCTGCTGAGGGGTGGGCAAGATACTTCGAAATTGTATCTTCGATACCGATACTCGATACCCTCGAAAATTGTATTTGAGATACCGATACAAGATACAGATGCAAAACTAATCTCCGATACAGATACTGAATACTGTATTTTAGATACCTCGATACATCGCTAAAACCTCATCCGAAGTACTTTAAAATGGGTGTATCTTATTGCTTTAGATTAATTAACAAAGGTATTAGTTGAATTCTTGTGTTTGTTATATTGCGTCTTTTTTTCAAACGTTTACACAAACGTACAAACCTCCGTAAAAATATTGCAGCCAAGAGAGCAGCGAGGTATAAAGATACACGCTATTTCAAATCCACAGAATCTACCAAACCAAAACGTTCTATCTATAATTGAGTTTTACCGCCGAATTCAGAAACCTCACTCAAACTACACTCAAACTTAAGGGCCCCTCCACTTCCTCGAGGAAGGCGCGAGGGCCGGCGCTGGCCAATCGCGACGGCGGGTCCGTCCTCGCGATTGGCCAGCGCCGGCCCTCGCGCCTTCCTCGAGGAAGTGGAGGGGCCCTTAAGCAGGGTATTGAACCGAACCCGAACCGTGAACCGAAAACCGGAAAAAACCGTTATTTTCGCACGAACCGGAGTTGAACCGGAACGAAATAATTTTTTTCGTTCCGGAGCGGAACCGCTATGTTTTCCATGCGGTTTTCGGTTCATACGCGAAGTCAGGTCACGTGAAAAGTGCGCGGCAGAAATCACAGTAACCTTAAAAATAAACAAAAAATGCAACAAAAAAATTATTTTCGCGCAAACCGGAGTTGAATTTGACCGAATTAATGCTTCTTTCGTTCCTGGGCAAAACATAAATTATTTTTGCGGTGTTTCGTTCATGTGGGAAGTCAAAAAGTGAGAAAACTGCGTAGCGGAAAGCTCTGTAACGTTCCATTATCAGGTTTTCACATAATGTCCGTCTTCATAATTTATAAAGTTTGTCTCGAGAACTCAAACGAAATGAGCACAGTAACTATAAATTCTCCGGGATTTCTGGTCACATCTAATTCTTTAACAAATGCCCACATTCGTCCCAACCTTTTCTTGGGGGCCGGAAATGGTTCATCAAAGAAAATTTATCACTAGAACATACCCAATTCGTACGTCAGCAAAAGGGACCAATTAATAAGCCTGTTTGGTGTTTCTTGTCTTTAATTTTGTAGAGTTGTGTGCAATTTATTTTGAACGCCTTGATTTCATTGTAAGACTGATCGGATAAGAAAGCGATACAAAGGCCGATGTATATTTTAGGACCTGCACTGGTTGCCATACTGTGGCGCATCTAATCTGCTTTTAAAATAACTCAGCGGATGCAATAATCTGACCGAAATTAAAGTCTGGCACCATAAAAGGAAGGGAGGATTCAATCAACAGTTGCAGCTACAGGAAACAGCAAAACAGCTTCGATCTCTGGTAGCTGAAACAGCAAGGACCAAAACGTTTTCTCCTCAGAAACACAAACATCAAGACGCACGGCTCTTCTGAGCATTGCTTCCTTTCCACCCTCTACGCGCGTTCTCGTGTTTTTTCTTTTTTTAACTATCGGCTGGCGGCCTACGCGCCTCGCGAGTGTCCGCTACTTGGTCCAGACTCTCAGGCGCGTTCAGTGACGCGACGACTCTCGTTGCTTATGCTCAGCTTCAACCTAAGATGGACCGCGGCATTCCTACGAGCCATCCTCAAAATTCAGCGCTCTGATCTTACAGAGACTTCACGTTCCGCGCGTCGCTGCTCAGCCGGGAATATAGGCTCTTATCACTGGATATGCTAGGCGAGCTGCTAGCGTCCGCTGCAGTCCACCTTAGCGTGGAGCTCTGTACCAGTGTTCTTTTTTACTCGCTTTTCTGCGAGGCCCTCGGCTCGGCAATTCGGCTGGTTGGGGTTGAAGCTAGGGTTGAAGAAACCAGTGCTTGATTGTCCATCGCGGTGGATGTCCACGCAGCATTTGCTCATCAGACTACTTGAACTAAGAGGCTTCGCTGGAGGGTTCCTCTCGAAATAAGAAAGCTCCAGGTTGACTGAAGGCGTATGGGCAGAAGTCGAAATGCTCGCAGTATCGCTTCGCCCGTCAGAAGTGACGACGAAGACATTGCAGAAGGAACTGTAGGAGATTTCTGCTGAGCATGGCTGAGATGTTCCATGGACACTTCCAAGATATCGTCACCGTTAGAAAATGCCTTGGTCCAGTCAATACAAATCTGGGAGCTACAACTTCTTGACATGGATGTCTTCTGTGCAACAGTGTACATAGATCCCCGCTACCACCTTCTTCTCGCCCCTGAGCAAAAGCAACGGACCACGTTGCATTTGACAAAGACTTGGAGGCGAACCACACCTCTGCAATGCGAGCAAGATTCTACCCTTTCTTCTGAAACTGCGGCGGCTCCAGATGATCCGGAAGACGCTTTGCAAGCGCTCCCAACGAAAAGAGAGTTTGAGGCTGGCGTGCACGTTCGAGGTACCAGTAGCCCACTTGATATAGCGTGCCTCCTGGAAATGCTAGACAAAGAGCCGCGGCTTTCAAGAGACACTAACATGTTGCAGTTTTGGGCGAAGAGAAGGGAACGCAATCCAGAACTCTATGCATTGGCGCAAGTAGCCCTGAAATTGCCAGAAACCCAGGTGAGCGTGGAGAGAGCCTTTTATGCACTGAAGTTCATTTTATCGTCTGAGAGGTGCCGTCTTTCCCCGGACATGCATGACGACGTCCTGCGTCTTTGCTCAGCTGCCTGACATTGAACTGCGCTTTCACCCATGCCCCGAGGTGCTCCAGCAGTAGCTCGTTTCTTCCACAGAGTAATGTGAGCCTTTGCTTTTTACATGTTACATGTTTATAAAATATGCATAGTTTATCTTTTGCTGCCGTCAATTGTTTTTGTAGCATATGAGTACGAACCGGTTCGAACCGGTTTGAACCTTTATTTTTTCACTCCGGAGTTGAACCGGAGCTGAACCGTTTTCCCTGAACCGGAACGAAAACCGGAACGAAAAACATTTCGGTTCGACACCCTGCCCTTAAGTTTGAGTGTAGTTTGAGTGAGCAGAAACACGGACTATGTGGTGTTAACGAGTTATAGTAGATCGTGTTTTCAAAGATATTTGTATTGGGAGCTCGCGCTGCCACATCGAAGCATGCTCTGAAGCGCGCGCATGGAGTGGTATCGATCCAATGAAAACGATATACTGAAACTCCCTACTGTCGCTGTCGGGGGCTGAAGCTCGAGAAACAAATACAGGCATTGAAAGAATCAGGAGAGCGTGTTGGTTAAACATTCATGAGGAGGATTTAGAACGCAAGTAAGAAGAAGGGACACACAGAAATATGAGACAGACATGGCAGTCGGTGTCTGTCTCGTTTTCATATTAGTCCCTTGAGGTTACTTGCGTTCTGAATCCTCAAAAAAATGACAGACACTTTTAGATAGACGTACAAGTAGGCAGCAATTTAGCACCATGTTTTGCGTCTTTTCGTTCTGGTCGCTTTATTGTAATATTGTCGCGCAAGAGCTTGCTGCCGTTTTTGCCGCCCTGGCGGTTGAAAAACCCTTCGGTCACGATGGCACCCGTGGGACCGCAGCCTTAAGCAGAAGGATTTGCTCAAAACGCCGGTCTGAAAGTCCGCCACGATGCGGGCGTAAGATTAGCGACGCGAAGGAGAACAGCCGTTCTACAGGAGCCGAGGAGCACGTTGGGGTGTTGTATCTAATGAAGGCGCATCTCAGAGAAGGGTATGAGCGGAGCATATCGACTTCAACTCGAGGATCTTGCAGGTAGCTCAGGAACTCAAGTTTGACTTGATCTTCCTGACAACTGGGGCTCGTGCCGCAGTGGGCTTCAAAAGAAAAGAATGCATCAGCCGATACGTCAGAGGCTGCAGAGGTTGATGGCGCGCACGCCAAAGGACGCGTGGTATGCTTGGTTGCATTTACAAAGTCAATTACAGCTTTTTCTGTGAGTTGCTGGCCATGCTCGCGGACATCTTGAGGTTCTCGTGACAACCACCGCAACTTAAAGTAAGGGTGAAGAACAGCAGCAACAGTCGCTTCATTTGCACTTGGTTTCATTCGCAGAAGCTCGTCAAATCTGCGAATGAACCCAGATGTAACCGCATCCAAAAGTGATCTGCAGTAGACGAAGTCCATACCAGCCTTCTCCTGAAGCTTTGATTTTACGGTAAAAAGCGTTGGCAGCAGCTCCCCGAAGAAGCAATCGGACTGCGCTTGGAGTCGCGTCAGAGCGGAGGCGATGGGCTGCAGGATCTCACAGTACTCGGCAATAAATGCTAAGTCTCTTTCTTGGAATGTCTGCAGATTTAGTCCATCGCAGACATCTCGCAGTTTATCCTTCGAGCGAAGGAGGTCTTTCATGCTGTCATACAATGAATTCCAGCGTGTTACGCATGGCGTCTTCAGAGAATGCCCTAGGATGTCCACAATAACTTCAGACGACTTGGGTCTTCGAACGCAGTTCCATAGAGCCGAACACTCTGACATGACCGATGTGTTAGCACGTTCAAAGGACGGTGTCGACAAGGCTGCCTTCGCATCTGAAGTTGCCACAAGACTCAGCGTGTGACATGCGCATCGAAGATGACGAGGCAAGTTGATTTCAGCATCGTCCAGGTTGTCGGGTTCGACCATAATTTCAAAGGACAAGTCGGCGGCGACATCATCTGCCAGTTAAAAAAGGAACACATTTAGCCGAAATACTTAAAACAGCACTCAAGATTACATGTTTGAAAACATTTTACGGTGAATAACACATATTCATAGAAACTAAAAGAAAAACAGTTGTGCAATAATCAAAAACACTCTCGTTTGCATTAGCTCCAGTGGCTTCATCTTCAATTATTTGTATTGCGTATCAAAAGAAGAATTATATGTATCACAAAAATTAACCAAGTCAGCTGCACCTGACAAGAGGAAAATTAGAATCGGTGCATAACATGACGGATATTTTTCACACTTCTTGCATTTGTAATCGCACGTTACCCACTTGGGTTTAGGTTATTGAGACAGACGTAAATCAGTCCTTAAAAAATCTGAAAAAAATGTTTGATAATAAGTACAGCATTGCCCTTACCCTGGTCAGTAATCTCAGAACAAAAGCCGAACTCCCTGAAGGCTTTGGCGAAGTTGCTGGCGTTGTCTGTGACCGTGGCTACGACCTTCTCCCGCGAGATGTCGAAGGACTGCCTAATGTCTTCCAGCATTTCTGCTATCCTGTCGTACGTGTGGCTTCCAGGAAACCTCCTGCAGGACAGTGCGAGCGACCTCCGAGAAAGGGTGTCAGTATCGATCTAAATAAATATACAAATATTATCATTCATTAGTTACTTAATCATGATTTTCCACAACTTCTACTTTTTAATAAGAATATGTTATAGGAATGGCCTCAGGCACTTCCGGCGACGCCTTCTAGGTAACGAAGGTGCGGAACACGAAAATTGAAATATAAAAGACACCGGCAGCGCTCCGATACGAACCAGCGTCCCTCAGATTATGAATCCGATGTCTTAAACACTGAACTACTAGGGACTTTTTTACGAATCTCTGACCCTCATACTGTGAATCCGATGTCTTAACCACTGTACTACCGCTCTATGAGGAAACCATATGCTTCGATTCACCTTATACGTGGGCGAAGCATAAAATCTACGTGACCTACGCGTTCCACTCCCGCTCGAGCGCTACTTTTGGCAGGGCTTTCTTCCGGAGACGCTGTTTCCAGCAAGCTGATGGCAGCTCCCCAAAATAATGCGTACACATTCTGTGTTACCACTGCCTTTGCCACGGTAGTGAAGGAAAGGGACACATTTTGTTTTATTCAAAACACAAAGCGCTTACCCAATGAACCGTGACACCCATGAAGCTACGATGGTGAGTGGACCAGATGTCAGCTGTGGTTGCAACATAGCTTTGACCGGACAACTTCTCTCGCGCGTCATCCAGAAACTTTTCCCATTCCTCATCAATTCGCCGACCTAGGGAGCGTCGCGACATCACACTAGTCCCTGGGCGCAAGCCTAAAATAGAAAAAGAGACAATGTACAATTATAATGCAGTCTGATTTCGCATAGAATTGAAAGCTCACCTGTTACAAGCTGTATGAAGCCTGGCTCTTCGACTGTCGATAATGAATGCAACCCATCCACAACGAACTTGACGATCAGATTGTCTACTTTAGGCTGAGTCAGTTGACTCCCGGGAGAGCAAACAGTTTCGTTTGGCGCATTTTGTCAGCAGGGGCGTCGGCCTTTCTCTTGACTGCTTGTTTTCTCCACCCTTCTTTGTACTCATCGAACCTTCTTAGCTCTTGTGGATGCACGCGCTGAAACAAAATAAGTATCGTTTAATTATATAGCCGCCACACAAGTAATATCACACAAAGCGTACTTCCGTAAGCTATGCAAATGCACCGTTTTGATACATAAGACAGCACTGAAAAATTAGATACATATAGATACACTCTGTTCGACTCAATGCATTTCTTGGCATGTTACAAGCAAACAAAAAATCTAATTTATGTTGATTCTGCACCTACCTTTAAGTGAAGCTTGAAATTCGAGGTTGACGAGTAGGCGCCACAGATGGTCGCTTTACAAAACGAACAGGCAGCCTTTACTCTGTCGTCTTTAGATGAAATCACGGTAAAATACTTCCCGTCCAAGATGGCACAGCGAGGAGTATTGTCGTTGTCTGCCATTGCTAGCCCGTCGACGCGGCGGAACAAATAACTTTCAACTCCAAGACTGGGACTGCGAAGTGCGCACCATACAGTCGGAAATATCAAGTGAAGTTCCGCGGAAAAGAAAACCAGGGACAGAGCTCAGCCTGGCCGCCTAGCGTTTTCCAGACGGCGCCCTCCTGTCTGGCTCCTGTAGTGCTCTGGGCGGCCGTGCGACCCGGGTTTGCTATAGACACACAAAAAAAGGACAATGCCCGTGCAGAGATTGCGAAACCGCTCGACTTTCTTTCGATCGTGTTTCTTTGTTTGTTGTTTTAGCCGCGGACACAAGATTTGTTTACTTGATGTTGTCTTTTCGGAGGCCTTCTATGCTCTAGCTTCCCCTGAACAAGAGTGAAAGAAACGCAGCTTCGATTTAGAAGCGCACTTTGGATGAATAGGAGACAAATAGGGGTGTCGCGAACCGGCCGAGGTTCGAGTTCGACCAGGTTCGACGTTTTCGAACTTTTAGTGAAAAATTCGACGAACCTTGTATTGAGGTTCGACTCGTGTGCGCATGCGCGACAGGCTGGCCAGTTGGCTTCGGATTGGATGATGATGGCTAAGGGATGAATTAAGGGCAGCGCTGATTTGTTATTTCGGTTAATACAGTTCAAAAAAATTAAGTTATTAACTTCTTCAGTTATTAGAATTAGTTTATTTTAATTGCAACTGTTTATAAAATAAAATAACTCTTTTGATAAAAAAAAAATTCGCCAAACCTAGACATGCTTGTATCAAGGTCTGGCCACACTGTCCACAAAGTCGAACCGGTCGAATCTGGTGAAAAGTTCGAAGGTTCGTCGAACCGGTTCGACACAGTCGAACCCCGAAAGTTCGACCTAAAAATCTGGTTCGACAAAAGTTCGCGACACCCCTAGAGACAAATGAGGAGGCGCCATTGGCCGAAAGCGGTCTGGGCGTGTTCCAAGGCGTCTTCAGAAATTTGAATGTGGCCAACCAGAAGGCGGAAATAATACTTGATAACTTGATAAGTGCATCGGAGTAACTGTTGGTGATTGAAAATATGGTGCATATGATATGTTTCAATCACAGTCATCCAAAATCATGGTGGAAGAGTGCGACTAGCAGAATGATCGACATAATCCGTATGCCAGGTGCCGAGGGCCGGGTATCTGCCGTCTGAGCGGTCACCATGGGCATACCAACCGGGGGGGCGAAGGGGGCATTGGCCCCCCCCCCCCCCCCAGTTCTCAGAGTGGAAGGGGCATGCCATGTGTTTTGACCCCCCCCCCCCCCCCCCCCCCCCCCCCTGAAACAGCCGCCACTGGGCAGGGCAAACACTGGCCGGCGCCGCCAAAAGGATACCAAGGGCACCGCACTCCTGGCCCTGGGGGGGGGGGGGGGGGTCTGGTTTGCGCCCCCACTCAAAAACAAGTTGGTACCCTACTGGCGGTCACACCCTGTCTGAGCAAAACAGAGTTTGAGCGGCACATTCGTTTCTTACATCTTTCTGCATGATCATGATCTAAACATCACATACATCATATACGAACATATACCTCTGATTAAAACAGTTTCTCGCTACCACCGCTAGGGGATTCTTTTAGGCTTCTGATTGGTCAAGAGAGCATTCCAAGCCCACTTTCTGCGTCTGGTGCACGTCCTGGCTCTGCCCGTGCCTCTCATTGACCAAACTCTGTATATATACACGGCTCTGAGCTCGACTGTCAGTATCGAGCAGATCCGAGCGCCGCGGCGCCGCACGGAAGTGACGTAGGGACGACAGCACCGGTTGCTATGATACTGCTGCACGGCGCCCGTTTTCATAGCTCGTGTTCCCTGCTTTAGGCGCCCGTTTCCGTGTGTAAAGGCTGAACCGCATGTAAGTGAGTTAGCGAGCGACGAGACGAGCGACAGCGACAAGAGTCGGCGATGAGCAACGGAGATTTCTCACTGTCGCTCGTCGGGTCGCTCGGTTTTTGAATTTCTAGAAAACGTCGCTCATCGCCTTGGTCGCTTGTTCCCGTCACCTTTCATGCAGTTTGCCACGTCGCGCGACTTACCGAGCGACAGTGGAGCGGGTCGCCGTCGCTTGTCTCGTCGCTCGCCAAATAGCTTACATGCCAGATTTAGCGGGAAATCGAATTGGTGTTGAGGTCACGTGACATCAATTTGCCCGTTAAATTTTGCCGAGAAACTTAATTTGTTCATGGGTGACGTGACACAAAGTCATGTGATGTCATTTTCCCTGCTAAATCTAGTGGAGAAACTGAACTGGTGTTGAGGTATGTGACGTCATTTTCCTTGCTAAATTTAGCGGGGAAACTGAATTGGTGTTGAGGTTACGTGGCGTCAATTTTCCAGCTAAATTTAGTGGGGAAGCTGGGAGGGGGGAGGGTGCAGAGGAGGAGGCGAGGGTACGGAGGAGGAGGAGGGGATACCCTCCCCTCCTCCTCCTAAAGAGCTGCCCTCTAATTTCGCATTACAGAGATTTGTAAATGTCTAATTTTAAAGTGCAGCTCTTAGGCGCCCATTTCTGCCTTGAGCAGCGTCACCGCCGGCGTAACCGCGCATCGCATTCCGGGACGTCTCCCATACTGTCACACGTGACGACACGAGGGTTACTCTTGTGAGGATTACCCTCACGATGTTACCTGAGGGTAGCCCTCGTGACGTCACGTGTGACGCCATTATAGGAAACGTGACTTACGACGTTACACGCATCTAACATTGCCAATATTCCCGCTAAATATAGCGGGGAAATTGTTCCGCTAAATTTGGTGGAAAAATATTCCCGCTAAATTCAACCTCGTGACGTGACGTCTGTTGGGACCGAGTGGTTGTCCCGGCACTGCGTGTGCGGCAAGGAGCCGAGCCAGGGCAGGACGTAATCTGGAATCCGGAATCGTGAAGGACCAGGGAGCAGGAGAGGTGTCTCGTATAACTCTGTTTATGTGCAATGCGCTGCAATATGAAAGACCCACTGGGAGCGCGTGGCCGAGGCGGCGGCTGGTGGGGGCGCTGCGAGTGCTCCGGGTAATTCTATTCTGCTTCGAAAGGAGGACGCTCACTAGGGGCGCACCACAAACTGATAAGCGCTTTGCGCTTTAGCTGAGCCCCGAGTGAGCGTCCTCCCCTGGAAGCAGAATGGAATTGCCCGGAACGCTCGCAGCGCCACCGCCTCGGCCACGCGCTCCCCGTGGGTCTTTCATATTGCAGCGCACTGTACATATGGACAAGTTCAACATCAACTGGAGAACACCAGAGAACATTCGAGAACACAAGCTGCAGCCGCCTGCTGCTCATTTTATAACGTCACATTTCCCCATAACCCTAGTAGGGAACCCCATGGTCAAGGCATCGACCAAAGCGTTGGGGTCATTGTTCGTAATGTCCAGGCACGCCCTTCCTCTCTCCCTCACACACCGTCACTCGCGTCACGCACACCGAAGGGCCAGACGTCCTTGGTCACGGTGTCGTTGGTCAATCTTGGCGGACAATGGCGCCATCGATGTCCGGATGGTGGCAGAGAGATCCCTAATTGCAGGCGTCTTGGCTTCCGTGCGTTAGGAAATAATCCCATAAACTCGAAGCTGGAAAGAAGACGCAAAGCCCCCTCCTTTGTCCAGGAGCGCTGGTTGGAGGCCACACCAAGGCGCCTCTTGCCTTGCTTCCGGGCACAGCTGACCGCAGCCACCTTGCGACAATGCTCCGGGGCATTCACTTGTGGCGGTCGGACTAAAGGGCGAAGATCGTCTCCCGAGGCCTTTTGCAACACGTCGCACGTGTGACGTCGCGAGGGTAAAATATTTCTGCTAAATTTAGCGGAGAAGGAAGAGGGGCATACCCTCCCCTCCTTCTGCTCAAGAGCTGCGCTCTAATTCGGCGTGAAAAAAATTGTAAACGTCTTCAATTTTTTAATTTAAGAATTACGCTGTGAGGCACATCTTGAGTTATAAATATTACGCTAAACACTGTTTTTGATTTTCAGAGCCAGGGGAGAGCACCTGCGTGCTAACACACTAGCTTCCTCGTATAACCGGGGATATGTCACTAAGTGAAGCCTGCAAACTAGAAAGGCTCGGCAACTGATATGCCAACACCAAGACCACCACACATCTCCGACCCTCACTATAACCGCCATTTTATTGTGGGTAGCGCCCTTTTGAGAGCGAGAGAGAAAAGGGCAAAGGGCTACCGGCGCTTTCCCCCTCGCTGGGTCGCTAGAAAGAGTGAAAGTCCCGGGTGAGAGGCTTCGTCGATGTTGGGTGCAGTGTTGGACAAAATACTCGATAAAAGTATTTAAGTTACTAAATACCTGCTTTATAAAGTATTTAAAATACTACTCAAGTTACTTTCACTGCAAAGTATCTTGAGTAGAGTACAAATACTTAGAAATGTATTTCAGTTACTTTTGAAGATACTTCCGCATTGCTTAATTTGTATCGACGTCATTGACAACGAATATTATGCAGCTACGCAAATCTGGGTCATCAGAATGGTTTATTAGCACCCAACAACACAAAACGGGGGAAAACAAAAGTATCGTAGTGCTATTTTATGCAGTCCGACTATAAAGAGCAAAATATTGTCACGAATGATAAATGATGAGGCGGCGAATAACTAAAGAAACTAAACGTTTAAGGGGGCGAACTTGTTCCCGAAACAAAATAGAGAAAGGCTAGCGTCGCAGGCGTCGATGTCGGCGAAACAGCAAGATCGACCGCTGGGGCGAGACTGACTCCGGACCGCCACTCGGAGCACCTTTTGTACCCGCGTAGGTTTCTGGAACATTCGGCGTAGAAAGTTCGGCACGTAGAACATTCGTAACTCGATCAGATGACAAAATTCTCGAACTTACCAGAATGTCAAGTTGAAGGAATAAATAAAAGAGAAATCGGCTTTCCGGTATCGAACCCGGAGCCTCCGCGCGAGAGCGTCCACGCGAGAGCCAAGCGCGGTAACCATTCGGTCATGCGCTCGCTGGACAACGCGCGTGGCAATATCACTGATAGATGTTACAAAACATTTCTGGGACAACAAGAAAGAGGTCGCTCTAGCTATTGGGGAGGAGATCAGACCGTGGCGCCCCAAGCGGTTAACTTTAGAACTAGATAGATGGGGACAACAAATACAATGGCTCATCGCTCGGCTGACTTAACCAAACGCGGCGTCAGCGTTCGGCTGGAGTTCGTGTTCTCCGGTGAGGGGAAAGAGGGGCTCTTTTGTTACCACTCCGGCCTGCATGAACAATGCAGCATGCACAGTGACCAGATGAGCACAAAAGCGCAAGTGGGTCAAGTTCGCATCCCCTGGCAACTGGTTTCGGGGGAGATTTTTTCATTACTGTGCCTTGCGCTCTATTAAAAAAGATGACACGAACATGCCCACAAGGCCTGTGGGCATGTGCGCAGGCCTTGTGTTGGGTAAACACCGAGGTGTGGGGGTGACAAACGGGTCAGAGCGCTTCGCCAATAGTAACATCGCTGAATATCACATCCTGCGGCGCACCTTAGACGCATCGTTTAACTACATATTCCCTATACGGGGAGTTCACTATAAACGAACTTGAGACACGGATATGAGTGAATGAATAACAAAGAGAACCCACATAACAGCCACGGCAGTGGTCGCACCTTCTTCGAGTAGGTTGCGTTCAGAAAATAGGGAGTTGTAGTAGACCGCGTCCACCGTCGCGCTAAGCTTACCGAAGCTTACCGCGACCGGAAACGACCACGTGCCGTTAGCCTTGGCTGCAGAATTTCGGGTCTCGTTTCCGGGCGCGGTAAGCATAGCGAGATAGCGGAGGCGGTCTACTACAACTCCCTATTCACTCAACGTCGGGGGACACTTTGTTGACATTTTGAGAGTCATCCAGCTCCTAGTTCGTTTCCTGTACTGTTCTCTGCTTATCAATGTTCGCTTACAGACACTCTTCGCGAGAGCAATAAGTGCCGGACTGACAACACAAAGAAAAGAAGAAAAAAAATTTACGTTTTGCCTTAGCAGGGTCAAATATACAAAAAGCGAAACAAAAATGTTTACTTTTTTGTGTGTGTCCACTTCTCATTTCCTTCTATTTGTTATTTTCTTGACACTCAAGTCTGCATTGTTCTCGTAGGTCGTTTCCCGGTCTGCTTGCGCCTCAGGGTGGCATCTTTACTTCCGTAAAACCGCACCTTTTGTTCATGGTTGAGAAAACCTCGAGACTGCGGGTAAACGACACGACACTAAAAAGTCTCTACTTGAGGATTTTTTGGGGGGAAACTTTATAGAAACAAAAGGCGGGCGGGCGGGCGGGTAAATCATTGTTGGAGGTGGCCCGATGCCTCCTTGCTCCAGGCTTTGACATCTTGCCGCTCGAGGGGCGGACACTCCGTCAGCTCCCTTGGCAGAGAACGCCAGAGTGCCACAGCCCTGAGCAGAAAAGAGTTCCGATGCCGCTCAGTTCGGCGGAACAGCGGCTGCAGACCACCAGACCTAGTCCGGCGCAGGTGCTGTACTAGTGGAAGCTCAGAGTCCCTTTTTGGTAGGAGGCAGGTGGCCAGGTGCCAGCAGAGGTCGGCATTTTAGGTCGCCCTCACTCACCCTCACCCTCACAGCCACACTCACGTCAGCCCCTCACTCACCCTCACCCTCACAGCTACACTCACCCTCTGCTCCTCACTCACCCTCACACTCACACTCACCTTCAGCCCTTCACTCACCCTCACTCACCCTCACGCCCCTCACGCACTCACCGCCCTCACGGCCCCCACACCCCTCACGCACTCACGGTCCTCACAGCCCTCACAGCCCTCACGCCCCTCACGCACTCATGGCCCTCACGCCCCTCACGCACTCACCGCCCTCACAGCCCTCACGCCCCTCACGCACTCATGGCCCTCACGCACTCACCGCCCTCACGGCCCTCACGCACTCACCGCCCTCACGGCCCTCACGCACTCACGGCCTTCACAGCCCTCACGGCCCTCACGGCCTTCACTCACCCTCACACTCATGAATTTTCCTGGTTCAGAAACTCACTCACCTTCACCTCACCTGTGAGGATAAGGGTGAGTGAAGGTGAGTGAGTGCCCTCATGAGTGAGGTTTGCCAAGATATGATTGTAGGAAGCAGGCCCTGCCGTCTTCGTTGGTGGCGGCTCCTGCGCTCCTCGGGGTCTTTGGAAGGGTGTCAGCCACGTTGGGTCCCCGTGCCGGGAGCGGTGTTGTGAGGCCTCGCTCGCCAGCTCGTGGGTCCGCTCGTTGCCGGGGTGCCCTCCCAGGATCCATCGTATCGTTACGGCGGTCCCGTCGTCTTTTTGTAGGGTCGTGCAAGTATTCTTGATTGCGGGCGCGGCGCTGTTTCGTTGGCGGACCGATAAGGCGCTTAAGGGCCTCGGTGTAAAGCCCCTCGATGTGCTTTTTGTTACCAGTGAATATCATATAGGGACTTCACCTCAGTGCAGTCTGTGAACAGGTCGATTTGTATATTTTTCAGCAGATATTTTTGTAGCTCTGATAGCGATACGCGCTACATCGCAACCGACAACTGTGTTTGCGCCCGCATCCTATCGTTATAGTACGAACACAATCTACTGAAACCCTGTACTGTCAAGAGTATACTATTATAAAACTATCAATAGTATGCGACCGTTGGTTGACTGTGGGTACATATGTATAAACTATCAATACATCCGGAGCCGAGTGCCGTAAAAACAATCGATGACACTATCGATGGTCGACTACCGCAGAAATATCGATTGCGTGCTATCGGCACTCGATTATTGAAAACTATTGATAGTGTACCATTGATAATAGATTTGAGTAAGGTTGGTAATAGTAATTGACAATGTCAAATATTTCCTGGGTTGCCAAAGGCAACCCAGGAAATATTCCAAAGCTTATAAGAAATCACGACGGGAGCCTTCAGCAGGCCTATCAAGGAACAATAAAAAAAAAAAAAAAACTATAGAAAAGCGATACAAATACGGTTGTAAAAATAATGACAGTAAATCACCGAGAAACTATCAACAGTGCACTTCTGGAAAGCTATCGAGAGCACTTCCGAAAAACTATCAACAGTATATATACTTCTGAAGAACTATCGATAGTACTTTCGAAAAACTATATCAAGAGTATACTTCTGAAATAGTATCTAAGTTACATTATAAAAAAAAAACAAAAAAACGTTTGAAAGTGTTATCAATAGTCGACTATCGTAAAACTATAAATAGTACTATCGATAGTTCACTATCAAAAAACTATCGATAGTACTATTCATAGCGACTATCAACGGTCGACCATAGTAAAACTGTTGATAGTCGACTATCGTAAAACTATCGCTAGTATCGATAGTCAATTTATCGATAACTTTGCATAACTAATGCTAGGTCCTCACTCGAACTTAAAAATAGGTTGTGCTGTCACCGCAGTTGGTGCGTTGACGCTGGTGTTGTGCGCGGAGGCGCGAGTCGCCACCGTCGGCGTTCATGTGCGCTTGAAAAATAGCCGGCGCCGTCCTCCGCCGCTCGGTCACCAGACACCAAGGCGCTGCGGCACTCGAGAGGGGATGCTTTATCTTTTTGTTTGTTTCCCTTTGACTAATTTTGCACCTTGGCCAAGTGGCCGAGAAAGACGCGCCTTTTATAAGCTTTTTTTCTTTTTTTTTAGTTGGTTTGCTTTTATATTTATTATACCTAGTTCTATTTACTCAACACTGTCCGGCATGAAAACGCGGCTTTGATTTTTTAAGCATCCAAATTCAGTTTTGATTATATCGTTGTGCATATATGTTTCTGTTGTTGTCTTTTTCTGTTGTGCTTACTACGACAAGGTTCACACATTTTACGAATATAATTTCATCCAGTCGAAAAAAAAAAAAAAAAATACCACGGTAAATATTAAACTTATTTGACTTTTTCGAGAACCTCCGAGCTAAAGTCATAAGCCCGCCAGGTCCTTCATCTCTTTGGGGGATCCCCAAGAAAAGAAAACATTTCCGATCCCCAACAAACTTGTTGGGATCGGCGCGCTGTGTCTGTGTCTTCTTCTGTGTTCGTCGCCTTTTTGCGCTTTTTAATCATTATGAATCACCAACTTGCCCAACTTTCAACCCTCGTTAACATTCCCGATTCTTTTCATCTCGTTCCCACTGTTTTCCTACCAGTCGTGCAATTGTTGTATTTCAGCTCGCGCTACCGGTATACGAAGGAAGGCGCTCCCGTGTTATTTTTGTTTACGAGGACTACTCAAATTTTGAGTTGACTGATAGCGATGACTATACTACGTGCAAATTTGACCGCGCACATTTATGATAAATTTATTTATTTTGAGTAAATCTCGACTATAATTATGTTTTACATGAAAGGACCCCTATTAAAAATTCGGCGAAGTGCTTGCTTCAGGGACTTACGCCAAGCATTGAAAATAGGCCTGTACACTCGTATACTTTAAACGACTTTATTTCGAGAATTTCTCAAAGTGCCGGTATCAAAGAATTTTCACGAGCACGAATTTCCGCGATTCGGGTTGGTGTGCTATATATTCATTACCATGGGAGATGAATTATTCGCAGGACCAAATGTTCGCGATTATTTTCTTCTTTATTAAATGGCGTATTTTTGGAGATGTTGGCATTGTACAAACAGTATCGGTTACTCCATAACAATTATTTCAATATTTAAAAAAAGAGCGAGAGAGAAAAAATTAACAAACACGCACACAGACATACAAACAAATTACGCAAACGCGCACGCGCATAGGCCTAGGTTGCACAACCTAAAAAAGTGTTCCGCAGAAGTGTAACTCCTGCCCACGTCTATTCACGCCCACATTGAATACGTGCACAGTAACGCACGTGACACCATGTCTTATATATATATATATATATATATATATATATATATATATATATGCTCAGAATCGTATAATGTGCTAGAGGGATATGGTTTATTTCATAAAGGATCGTTGTGAAATTTTGAGAGAAATAAAAGATTGCGAGTGCATACCTCACTGGTTGAGTCTAAATGAAACCGTGCGTGTGTCTTGCCGCTAGCGCTCAACGCTGTTTCTGCTGTGGCTTGGCACTGTTGGATAACTGCGAACTAAGTACTACTCCCCAACGTTTATAGACCTGAAACATTACTTTAGAACGCACGTCCTTTCTCTGGTGCCGATTCAATTGTCCTAATCTCGGGTTAACTAAAACTTAGTACCGAGCGTTGTTTACCGTTTGACTTTACACGTAATTCAACAATATCAATACATACCTGGAATTTCTAATTCACCATTGATCTTGTCGGCAGCACAATTAGCAAATGTATATATGTCTTTGAATAGCTTTTAGAGCGCAGCTCTTAGGCGCCCGTTTCCGGCTTGAGCGGCGTCGCCGTCGGCGTCGGCGTAACCGCGCGGTACATGTTGGGACATGCACCGTGCGAGCCCCCCCCTTTCCCGCCCAGGTCACGTGACCGCCCGTGGTCACGTGACCCCCCCCCCCCTTCCACCCCCCTCCCCCCGGAAAAGATTGAAAGATGAGGGGAGGAGGAGAAGGAGGAGGATGAGGAGGGGTATACCCTCCCCTGAGTACCCTTCCCTCCTCCTCCTCCTCCTCAAGAGCTGCGCTCCCTTTCGGCATTAGAGGGAGTTGTGAACGGATTTCATTTTTTTCTTTCTTAGCATACATAATGTATTTTATAAATGCAACGTACAGCTACTATAGTGACAGGGTTAAAAAAACTCGAACGCCAGCTTGCCTACAGCCTTACACGCTTTCCGCTTATGCATCTGCTCATGTCTACTACACTCAATTGCTCTTTCGTGTGCTGATATCTCAATTCGGTTTTAATTATTTTTTATTTATTTTTGCGTGACTTTTCGATTCATAATAAGCCAATTTATTGGTGCACTGTCGTCTTGTGCAATAGAACTACAAGAAAAAAATTAACGTACCAGATGTTTTTGAAGATAATTCCTGGCTGTGGACAAATTGCAGTACAGCTGATTTGTATCACGAGTGACTTAAGCTTGCAATCCATAAATTCATAAAATTCATAATTACAAATGGTCACAGTGTTTGAGGGAAGTTAAAACACCACTTCTCTAAATTTTAGTTACGAGCTAGCGGGTTTTCACGAGAAATTCCAGCTTTTCTGCAAGCGCTAATTTTGGCATTAGTGCTTCTGAGGGGATACGGAGTCTACTCATCGACAGGTGACCCTCTGCCGGAAGCAAAAGGTGCGCATACAAAGGCCCAGCACTCCGAAACGTTTTGTTTCCAGCAAACGTAGTGTGTACGGACCGAATGACTGACATAATAAACATCGGTCGATTACATGAAGCAAATATGATTTTTCAGCAGTGCTCTTTAACGAAATAAACAGTGAACTGATCGCCCAATTCTTCAATGCAAAGACATAATGAAATCAAGTTTCATATTGTGTTACCGGATAGAGTGTACTAGTGCTCAAAATCAACGAATATCCACATGATGTTTTGAGGATATTTGTCCACAAAGTCGTGCTTGTGTACTTTTTCTTCTTCTTTCGAACAGCCTATACAATTAGAACAAAGGGGTAGAGGCTAAGGGCGACTGCTCGCAGTTCACTTGCGCTTGCATGCGCCGCCTGCAAAGATTTCTAAAGTCAGAGCGCTTCAAGCAGTAACTTCTACTATAGAGCACAGCTCCCGTTTTTCATCCGCCGTCAAACAGCAAAACGCCACCCGTTCACTGGCGACTCGCTGTCTGAAGCGGCAAGCGAGCGAACTCTTAAAGGGGCCCTGCAATGACTATTTTACTGGTTTTTAATTTGCACCGAACCTAAGCGCACTAAACGTAGTAACCTAATGAAACTTTTCTTTTCGCAAAATTCGCTTTATTTTAAAAGTTATAGGCAAATTAGAATGACAAAAACAAGCAAAAAATAACCTCCTTCATGACGTCGTAGGTCCTGGCTTGAGTGGCCGTGAACTAGAGGAGGGGTAGTGAGCTAATCGAGCGCTCACGGCTGCCGCACTCCGTGTCGACGGCTCGAGAGGGCGCCACTAAAGCGTGTGTTGGATAGGCTGTATGAAGCGGGCGGCCAGGGCGGCTCGCATTGCATTTGCTGCGCGATTAAAGACTATTTCGGCATAACACTTCATTGGCCACACGCGACAGCAAACACGGGGTAAAGATCACTACAGAACGGGAGCCACTTCGCGCTGCCATACCGCCAAATTGCCTTTCTACGCTCCGGGACCTTTCTACGCTCGCCGTTCGTCGACGCCTCATCCCACTAGCCATTTCTAATATGCGCCGCTTTTTCCGCCGCTTGGTGGCAGGTATGTCGACGGGTCATTTCTTGTTTCCGTACTTTATAAACTGCATTTGTTTCTTTTCTGATCTAAAATACTGAACAAAAACTACTTTCATGCATAATTGAAACGGTTCGCGACACTTATATTTTGTATCTCGACTAAAAAAAAAGCTTTTAGCGGCTCTGACCAGTAGTAAGCCCAGGACCAAAAACGTCACATTTTGCGCGCTTTCAGTACCGCGGGTCGCCCTCGTCGGTGGAGGAGGTTTCCGCGTCGTCCAGTTAAAATATGACGCACTGATATTTAGTTACTCTCTCCGTGCCCGCTGGCTTGCCCGAACCCCAAGAGACGTGGAAACCGCAAAAATGGTAGACGCTTAAATATGATTGCAGGGCCCCTTTAACCATTCCGACCCAGCTTCCTTCTTTGTCAAACATAACAAAGAAAACGGCCAACCTAACGCTAGTTGCGCAAACCGCGCTATCAAATATCGCCAAACAGCGAGCCTTAGCTCGTACAAACCCCTTCTTTCTTACCCGTTACCCAATAACCAAACCGCACCAAGCATCCGCGCGGCGAAATTTTTGCGAGGCGAGCGTCGATCTTACTTCCCGGGAGATGCCGCGAGAGGCCCCAAGGGCCAATACCCGCGCGACCACTCACAAATTATCTATACGCCTTCAAGCGAAATCAGGCCTCGCAGAGAACTCATAGTCTCGCAAAAGCCCCACATGCAAATGGAAGCGCTTCATTTGAGCTCAGATCGCTGACGAACTGATGCCTTTTACACCCCTCACCGCCCTCACGGTCCTTACACCCCTCACGCACTCATAGTACTTACGCGCCTCACCGCCCTCCACGCACGTATGCCCTTCACGCACTCACTAGCCTCACACCCCTCACGGTCCTCACGCCCTCATACCCCTCACGCATTCATGGTCCTCACACCCCGTGCACACGGCCCTCATGCCCCTAACGCCCCTAACGCCCCTCACGCACTCATACCCCTCACTCACTCACCGTCCTCACACCACTGATGGCCCTCACGCACTCGTGGTCTTCACGCACTCACCGCCCTCACGCCCCTCACGCACTCGTACTCCTCACACGCTCACGCACTCATCGCCCTCAGTTTATTAAAACAGTTTATTTCCAAAAACGATCAATTTCAAACCTGAACCAAGTCTTTCGTTGTCATCATCGCCGGCACGAGGTATCACGTGAAAATATCGCGTCCCTGATTGGATGCAGCCACTTTCAACGTCTTCGAATTGCTCCGAGTTGCTCGCTTGTTTTGAGCCGGACCCGACCTTAGCAATTCGTGCCGATCTTGGGAAAGCTAGAGAGCAACCCGCCAGCAACACCGAAATTGCTGAGAAAGTTGCTCCGTCTAAAGGGGGCCTCACGCACTCATGGCCCTCACACCCCTCACGCACTCACCGCCCTCGCGGCCCTCACGCCCCTCACTCCCCTCACGCCCCTCACGCCCCTCACGCACTCATGGCCCTCACACCCCTCACGCCCCTCACACACTCACCGCCCTCACGGCCCTCACACCCCTCACCACCCTCACGGCCCTCATACCCCTCACGCCCCTCACGCACTCATGGCCCTCACACCCCTCACGCACTCACCGCCCTCACGGCCCTCACGCACTCATGGCCCTCACACCCCTCACGCACTCACCGCCCTCACGCCCCTCACGCACTCATTGTTGACTCATTGCCCTCATACCCCTCACGCCCCTCACGCACTCACCGCCCTCACAGTCCTCACGGCCCTCACGGCCCTCACTCACCCTCACACTCATGAATTTTCCTGGTTCAGAAACTCACTCACCCTCACCTCACCTGTGAAGATGAGGGTGAGTGAGGGTGAGTGAGGGCCCTCATGAGTGAGGTTTGCCGAGGTATGGGTGCCAGACGGATGCCACCTGGCGACGAAGAGTGAGTGGGTTCCATCCCACCATCCCCAAAAGTTCCTGTGTGGTTATGTCGCGGTAACGCGGGAGATCGGCAGGCCGCAGTTCTGCGGCCTGCCGCCGCAGAACTGCGTAGGCAGCACGTCGCTGCACACTCTCAAGAGATGCCGACAGAGAGAGTTGGTGGGGGTCCCATGACTGCGGCGCAGTATTCTAGGTGTGGGAGGACGAGAGAAGGTGCCGCACCAGACCGGCTCCAGCTCCGCGGGTGACTCTCAGCACGAAGTCCAGCATACGACGGGCTCTGGAAGTCACGAGGCAGGGGCAGGGGCACGAGGCAGGGGTCTCCTGCATTTATGCATTTGGCACTACATGGGTGACAGTCATATCAAGGAGCTTTAAGGTGGTTATGAAACGATATCGGGTTGAAATTTTCATGACTTTACAGAGGCGTACTGGTCCTAGTCTGGCCCAAGTACACTAGCACAGACAGCCACTGATTCGGAAGCTTCTTTGTCGCGGTGAAATTGCGAGGATAAAAGGGGACTATCTATTTCTTTCAGTCTTGCCTTCGCAAAGCTTGATGAGGTTTGTGGAAATTCCTGTGGTCTCCATTCCCCGACGGCTGTGATAACGGCCGCGGGTCGGAACGCTCAGCCTCCTTTGCCGTGAGCTCCGACCTGTTCATGAAGCGGAGGGTCCCCTGTCTTGGAGGGCCCTCCCCTCACTCTCTCGGGGGACCTCTTTCCGTTCCCCCGCTCGGATGCGGGTCACTGCTGACAGGCAAGTAGGTTTCGCCGCTTGTTTTCCCGCTTTCCGGAAAGGGGACTCGTCCGGTGATCGCGAAAAAGATAGGACGTGTGTCGGCGACTTCTCCGACGCTTCTCCCATCTTGGCTCTCCGGAACCCCGCGTCTGGCAGGTAAGGACCTTTTCTTACCATACCGGCGCGGGGGGCATTTTGGATGGGGACATTGTAGTTCATTTTAAGAGTGTTATAATAAATGCTCTTGGACTGAGACTCTGTCCTTACTCTGGTACGTGTGTCTTCTCTTCCGCTATTAGCGGCGAGATGTTTTGGTGGCGCCCTCCTATGGTTCCCCCTTGTGACGTCATTACCTTGCAAACAACAAGTTCGATGGTGTTTGTAAATAGCATGGTGGAAGCTTGAAATCATTGCGCTCTCAAAGGAACACTGCCAACACCGTCAAAATTAAAGTTCTTTCATTCTTCTTCTTTCCGTCGATGATAAATCCTTTTTTGACGTCATAGTCAGCGCTCGGCCAATCGTGGAAGGCCGACCACAGCGACGCTTTCGGTCGCGCACGTCGCCAATACTCGAGGGAGTGAGACAAGGTAGTTGATCATTAGCACCAACGGAGGTAATTTATCGAATCGAACCGCGGTAATATAGCCCTAAACGTCGTCTATATTGCCGCGGAGATGTGAGAACGGCGCTACTAGGTTTGACGTCTCCTTTGAGATCGCCGCCGCTGTTGAAATAACCCTTTAGTTACTCTATCGGTACCTTTGTTAGAAGCTAGCGAACCCCGCACGTTATTGTGGGATCGAAATCACCCGCCTGACGACTGCCGAGCGCGGCTCGTGGATTGGACACTAGACCTGCGTGAGCAATCAATGCCTCGGCGGACACTCGGGTCCAACTGCTGAGGTGTCGAGAATAGCCGAACTCTAACAATGCCTGGAGCTCGGCACGCGTTTTCTACTTTGCCAACGGACCCCAGCGCGTGGCTATGATTAACGTTGGCGGCATACGATAGGCACCCGGCCACGTGGCCGCTTGTTCTGGCTCCGAGCTGTGGGAATGAATGATGCGCTCATATAAATCTCAATCTTTTTTTTTTTTTTTTGACGACTGCTGATGCATAGGAAGAAAAAACTAAGGCAAGTTTATTCAGTTATTAACGTTATGGAATGATCCTAAATAGTATTTAGCAAAAGTAGAAAAATGGTCTCATGGCCATTGTGGGGCGAACACGAAAAGCGTCGCTGTGGTCGGCCTTCCACGATTGGCCGAACGCTGACTATGACGTCGGAAAGGGGATTTATCATCGACGGAAATAAGAGGAATGAAAGAACTTTAATTTTGACGGTGTTGGCAGTGTTCCTTTGAGAGCGCAATGATTTCAAGCTTCCACCATGCTAATAACAAACACCATCGAACTTGTTGTTTACAAGGTAATGACGTCACAAGGGGGAACCACAGGAGGGCGCCACCAAAACATCTCGCCGCTAATAGTATGAGTATGAGACAGATGACACGAACAAGTGATGCGTCACCATTTTCTTGCAAGGGCCGGCCGCACTTTTCCGACGTTGACTCGTCGACGGTGAAGGTGAATAGGGGGTGATTGGTAAGCACAAGGCCAAGCGTTACCGATACAAGCAGACTACGAGGGACAAGAGTAGCAGTGGCGAAAATCTCCGATTAATGGCCTTTATTTAAAACGGCGAAGAAAAAAAAAATGAAGGACGACCCAGACTTTTCTTCCGAGGCCTCTCCAGATGGCGGCTCTAATTCTGGAGTTGAAAGGGGGGTAGTTGGGAAGCATAAGGCCAAACGTTACCTATTCCAGCAGAAAACGAATGGGAATAGAGAAACCTTCCGATCGACGACCTTGAACAGCAGCGAAGAGACAAGAACAGCGAAGAACGACCCAAAACTTGCCCCCGAAGCCTCTCAAGACGGCGACCCTAATTCTGGAAATGAAACGGAGACAGTTGCTAAGAACCAGGCCAATCTTTACCAACATCAGCAGAGGACGAGGGACTGTAGCGGAGGCAAAGACTTTCGATCGACGACCTTCAACAGCAGCGAAAAGAAGAGGAGAATGAAGGACGACCCAGACATTTCCTCTGACGCCTCTCAAGATGGTAACTCTGGAGATGATAGGAGGGCAATTGGTAAACACAAGGCCGAACTTTACAAGTACGAAGCGAAGTCGTATGACGATGGCACAAACCTCCGATCGACGCCTTCTAACAGGAATGAAGTCAGCTCATCAGTTCCGTCGCATCCTTCTGGCGCCGCTACTGTATCCTCCGCGTCTAAGAAGCCCTCGACAGGGGATACAAGTAGGTCTGAGTCTTTCATCAAGTCCCTCGTGAGAGCATCTATTCAGCTTAGGTGAGAATAGTCATATTTGCCTCCCATAGCATCATTGCAGAGAATGGCGGCCATAGCTGAGTGCCTAAGCGCTCAGCGCGTGCTGACGGCGAGCTTCCACGGTGCTTTTGTGACCGTGTATTCCACACCATAAAGATTAATGTTCTTGGGAACCAGTAAGTGTGAGCTCGTTCTGAGCATGCACAATGAACAGTGCACTCAAATATGGCATCCAGTGGATACCCCCAACTACCCCCTACTAAAGTCACTGGATCCTGGGAAAGTAACGCCAAGCTCCCCGTGTTGTCGCCATCTTGGTCCGTGAAATGAGCAATTTCTCCTTGACCCCTCCGTTCTTGGTGAGCCGATCTAGATTCACTGGTGACGGGTAGCTTCATGGAGTCGTTTTTTTTTTTGTATACTGAGATTTGGTTTAACCACACACCGGCGAAACAAGCGTACACCTTCGTACCACCCCCAGAGGCTGTGTCGGTGCTTGGAGGCACTGAAAAATAAGTTTACTGTCTTGAAATACGCAAGAAGAACAATATATTTGTAAGAGATCCATGGAGATGGGCATGAATAATAAGTTGATTGCATACAGAGTGCCAAAGACTCTTATATTGGAGAGGAACGCTTCCAGTACGATGATGGACCATGGTGATCTTGGCGCGACTGGTTTAGAACGACCCCCTGGAAGCTTCAAAGATTTAAATGGACCAAGATGGCGATTTCCATGGCAACGAGGACCGATTAGCGAATCGCCTTGCGAGGTTTAGGTCGTCTGTATGTTAGTATGCGTTTGTGTCCGGCTAGCAGGTAGGGAAGGCAATGGCGCTACTTTCCCAGGATCCAGTGACTTTACCCCCTACAAGCCACTGCATGGACGCCATATTTGAATGCGCTGCTCAGAGCCACGGTGCTCAGAGCGCATGTTCAGCACGAGCTCACATTAATAAGTTGCTTAGACCTGCAATTTTTATGGTGTGAAATGCACGTTGGAAATGAACTGTGGAAGCTCACCATCAGCAGTCGCTCACACAGCTATTAGCGGTGAGATGTTTTGGTGCCGCCCTCCTGTGGTTCCCCCTAGAGTTCCTGTATAGACCTTTCCAATGTTTACAAAATCACAGTCCAGCGTGCGATCTTCACAGTCCAGCACGTGCGTGTTCGTCGCTTCGGAAAGCGAGCAAAGAACGCGCCATACGCACGAACACTCAAAATGGCACCGGCCAAACGCTCTTTTTTAGAATGGTCTATAGACCTTTCCAAAAACGAGCTTGTGGCCGGTGCCATTTTGAGCGTTCGTGCGTATGGCGCGTGCTTTGCTCGCTTTCCGAAGCGACGAACACGCACGTGCTGGGCTGTGAAGATCGCACGCTGGACTGTGATTTTGTAAACATTGGAAAGGTCTATAGGCTCCCTACGGGAGCCAGAGTTGCGCGTTTGATTCCACATGCCGCGTGCCGCCCTCGCCGCTATTCGCCGAGATCCGATCACGTGAGGAGCCGTATCAAGTGTTGTGCAGCAAAGTAGACGTTGCACGCGCCCCGGCGTACGTTCCCCGGCTTTTGATCGCGCCGCGCGCCTCGAACGCGCGGCGCTGCTATTCGCCGAATTCAGTCACGTGAGGAGCTGAATCCACATGCCATGCATGAACGCGCAACTCTGGCTCCCGTAGGGAGCCTATACAGGAACTCTAGTTCCCCCTTGTGACGTCATTACCTTGCAAACAACAAGTTCGATGGTGTTTGTTATTAGCACGGTGGAAGCTTGAAATCATTGCGCTCTCAAAGGAACACTGCCAACACCGTCAAAATTAAAGTTCTTTCATTCCTATTATTTCCGTCGATGATAAATCCCCTTTCCGACGTCATAGTCAGCGTTCGGCCAATCGTGGAAGGCCGACCACAGCGACGCTTTCGGTCGCGCACGGGGCTAATGGCCGCCAGTGAAATGCTCCCTATAGGGAGTATCACTGATCTCTATTGTAGTAGTACAGTGTTCTAGAGAGTTGTAGTGGCAAGAGCGGCGGCCACCGCGTGAAGATTTTGCGCGTACGACACCGTAGCGCTGCTGTTCTGCGCCCTAGGAACTGTGGCAAGAGGCTTGAATAAAGAAGAACGAAGCGTCGGCGACACACGCGCTTCATGTCTAGAGCCCAGCGGAGATGGCCTCGTCTCGTTTCTCCTAGATATTGCTACAGGAACGTGCCCCTGTCAGTCTCGTCGTCGGCGCTGCTCGGCGTGTACTACTGTGGTTCGACTGGAGATTTTCGCGACGCAGAACAAGTGCTAATGTGAAAAATTGTAGGTTTTCCTTTGCGCTAATGCCTCTAGAGTGTGTGTTATCCTCTACTTTTATTATTAGCGTGTTTTTGATGGAGATCATTTGATTAATATCGACCCCCCCCCCCCCCCCCCCTTCCCAGTACTGACAGGTCGTTCAGCAACGCTATCACTTGGGCTGTATAGCTTAGTAGCTCCGAAAGAAATCACGCTATACTGATATAACAAGGAAAAATAGACAAATAAAGCTCAATAAATCTCTCACTTTTTTAATGGTGAGAGGAACAGTAAACTGGTGTATGGTTTTTTGTCATCGTGTTGCTGATGTGGAGACCAGCGTTGTGTAAGGTGCAAGGCGGAGCGCGTTTAGGAACGGCCAAGGTGCCACTGCAACTGGCGAACATATAACAAATAGTTGTTTGTGGAAGGCAGTGAAGAAAAAATACCTCGATTGGGAGTACATGAAGCGTTAAAATACGATATGAACACAAACTTCAACAACCCCTAATATGAAAAAAAAAAAAAACTAATTATTCTCAACTCACTGCTTTATGACTTCTCAAAAGTGGTAATACACTTCATCGACATACACAGCAAGCACATGACAGATATCCAGCAACATAGTACGCAAAAAGACTACAAAATAATCATGATATATTGCGGCACAGAATCCTAACCTCTTCGCCATTGACGATGTGCACATAGTCCCGAAGGATAAGGCGCGGTTCAAAATGTCTCTCGCACACCGCTGATGTCTCGGCGAGGCGTTTATATTCTCGATTAAGATTTTTTTCCCCACTGTAGTCTGCGCGACTCCTCCTTTGGCGCACGAAACAGCGACAGCTTACGATCGCTGGCGGCTGCCCTTGTTGACCGGGTAGCCCGACTTGCATCCCGGCGCGAAGCAGTGTGTTCTTCCGTCTTTTTATTTGCATTTAGGACCGAGACGGCAACGGAACGGTGGACTCCCCACCACTACACCACAAAGAAAAGTGCTACGGTGCTACATTCGCGAGAAGCGTACCGCCTCAGCTTCGTCGTCTTCGCTCATCGTACATCTGCCACAAATTCTCCTAGGGCACGGAACTCCAGCGCCACTCTCGGCATCTACGTTGGCCGTCTTCACGCGGCCCATTGTAAGCGGGCGCCGCTTTTGCCACTACACCCTCTAGAACACTGTAGTAGTAGGCTGGATCGCGGCCTGGGCAACTGGGGCCGAATGTCGCCACCAACGGCCATTGATTGACACCATCGAATGCATGGGACTCTATGGGAAAAACGAGAAAAAGTGTCGTTTCCCCCCTTTGTAAGCTGTTGTCGGCACTGAAATTTTTTGACTGCTTTTCGATAAGCCCGTCAAATAGCTTGCGTACAAACAATAAAACTGACCGCCCTCGCAGCTCTTATAAATGAATATTTTGTGGTCGAGAGTAACTCCGCTGGGCGAAAAATGTAGTGCACCTCAATGAGGCGAGAGTTACCTAGAGTAACCGCGGAGTCGGTAGCGGTTTCGGTGAGTTGGGTTTAGCAGACGACAAGCTCGAAGGCTTTGCTACGCGGAATTCGTTCACTCCCGGAAAGCCGCTGTCGAGATGGAACTTCTTCGTAATTTATCAACTTCTGGGCTTCCCCGAGGACGGTCTCATTGACGGTAAGTTTCTTTGTTTACTCCACTACGAGAGCAAAAAGCTTGCCAGCTCAGCCGTAGGTGCTCCGATACGTTTGATTTTTTTAATTGGCGTTCGAACGTTTGAAAAATACCGATTCCATCTCCAAACACCCGACATGAGGATCGCAGCACACCATAAAATACCCGCCTCCGAGCACAGCGTATACATGCTTCAATATTCCCACTTTAGTGCATTTCTCCCATAGACTTAGCAATGGCCGCCGGTGGCGACACCGACGGGCTCCCGTTCCGCGATCCAGCCTACTACAGTAGAGATCAGTGGGGAGTATTCACTGGACGCCATATTTGATGGCGTTGTTTAGAGCTCATGCTCAGAACGAGCTCACATTAATAGGCTGTAAAGACCGGTAATCTTCACGGTGTGGGATGCACGTTGCACAAGAACTGTGAACGCTCGCCATGAGCGCGCGCTCAGCAGTCGCGCACTGTCAGCTATTAGCGGCGAGATGTTGTGGTGGCGCCCTTATTAATGGTTCCCCTTGTCCCGAGGACGGTCTCATTGACGGTAAGTTTCTTTGTTTACTCCACTACGAGAGCAAAAAGCTTGCCAGCTCAGCCGTAGGTGCTCCGGTACGTTTGATTTTTTTAATCGGCGTTCGAACGTTTGACAAATACCGATTCCATCTCCAAACACCCGACATGAGGATCGCAGCACACCATAAAATACCCGCCTCCGAGCACAGCGTATACATGCTTCAATATTCCCACTTTAGTGCATTTCTCCCATAGACTTAGCAATGGCCGCCGGTGGCGACACCGACGGGCTCCCGTTCCGCGATCCAGCCTACTACAGTAGAGATCAGTGGGGAGCAGAGCCGTATAGGGAGTTCACTGGCCGCCATATTGAGGTCACTGTTTAGAGCGCATGCTCAGAACGAGCTCGCATTAATAGGCTGCCAAGACCGGCAATCTTGGTGGTGCGGAATGCACGTGGCGAAAGAACTGTGGAAGCTCGCGTTCAGCACGCGCTCCGTAGCCGAGCACACAGCTATGGCCGCCAGTGAATACTCCCTATATTAGGAGAGTTTGGACAATAGGCGGAGCAAAGGCCGCCGCCAGCGCCGAATATTCCCCCCACGCTTAGAGCGTAAACTAAATTTGTGACACAGCGTCGACCAATCAGGAGACCTCTACTCCATTTCACAAATGTCGACAGTGAAGACAAAGGCACAGGCGCGTGAGCCTAGCTCAGCGAAACGCTTTTGTTTGTACGAGACCTCGTGCATAGGAGGCACTTTCCAAAGCCACGCGCTCGTGCCCATGCCTTTTTCTGCACTGCCAGAACAGCGTCTTGAGACTGGCTGAAAGAAAGCAGTGCAAAGGGTGGGGTGCGCGAGCGTCTTGAGACGCGGAGTTCCGCTCGCACGGCTCAATTATACTTCGTTTTACTTTACCTGCGAGCGAAGCCAAAGCTAGAAGCGCGAGATCAGCGCTTTTTGCATTTCTCCCCAGCTCGCGTGCTCGAGCAAAGCCTGAACGCACGGAGCTTCCGTGCTCGCGCTTCCAGTTTTGCCTTCGCTCGCACATAAGGTGAAACGAAGTATAGTCGTGGCACAAATTTAGAGCACGCGACCACCGCTAGGGGCTGTTTCGCGGCCTGTGGTTGGCCCCGAGATGCTCGCCTATTGAAACCAATGTATGCCAAACTCTCTCAATAAACGGCTCTGGTGGGAGTATTCACTGGACGCCATATTTGATGGCGTTGTTTAGAGCTCATGCACAGAATGAGCTCACATTAATAGGCTGTAAAGACCGGCAATCTTCACGGTGTGGGATGCACGTTGCACAAGAACTGTGAACGCTCGCCATCAGCGCGCGCTCAGTAGTCGCGCACACAGCTATTAGCGGCGAGATGTTGTGGTGGCGCCCTCCTATGGTTCCCCCTGTGACGTCATTACCTTGCAAACAACAAGTTCGATGGTGTTTGTAAATAGCATGGTGGAAGCTTGAAATCATTGCGCTTCAAAGGAGCACTGCCAACACACCGTCAAAATTAAAGTTCTTTCATTCCTCTATTTCCGTCGATGATAAATCCTTTTTGACGTCATAGTCAGCGTTAGGCCAATCGTGGAAGGCCGACCACAGCGACGCTTGTGTTCGCTCTCGGGGCTAATGGCCGCCAGTGAATATTCAAGACAATTGGCGACGTGAGCGAACGAAAGCGTCGCTGTGGTTGGCCCACCACAATTGGCCGAATGCTGACTATGACGTCAGCAAAGGATGTCTCATCGACGAAAATAAGAGGAATGTAAGAACTTTAATTTTGACGGTGTTGGCAGTGTTGCTTTGAGAGCGCTATGATTCAGGCTTCAACCATGCCCATTACAAACACCATCGAACTTGTTGTTCACAAGGTAATGACGTCACGAAAGGTAACCGAACGAGGGCGCCACCGAAACATCTCGCCGCTATGTGGCCTTGCTTGCAATCGTCTATTTTAACAATGTTACTAGGTCAAAGTTCGTTGACAAGCTTCCTAGAACGCATGGCGACTTGTCGTGGCGCGTTTGCTCGGTGGCGCTTACGCTATCAGGCTCAGCCTATAAGCACCTCTATCAAAGGCTAGTTCACACAGTTGCTACTGCGTTGCGTCGTGCAGCACAGTGCCTCCCATTGGCTCGTCGTAAGGGTCGCCATAGCAACAGCTCGACGGCAAGTAGTCTTAACGAGATGCAAGTGGTTGCAGTCGCACTCGGACGCAACTATGTGAACGAGATGCATGTTGCCAGCGGTGGAAAGGAATTCTATTGTGATTATGTAAGCATAAAACTAGCGCGGAATTTTGCGCAAAAAGAGCGTTGTTCAAAAATGGTTTTCCGTTGCCTGCGGAGGTGTTGCCACCGGTGGCACTAGGAGCGCAATCCGCCTTTAAGGTGCCTTCATGTGCGCTTTGCTGAGGGTGCTAACTTCTAACAACTTGTTCCTGACATTTATTTTTCATTTATTTATTTATTCTTTTTTTGGGCGGGGGGCGCAGATAATTTTGTTTTCCGGCACGAGTTTTTGGTATTGTCGGTGCAACGACGGCATTTTGGTACCGTCAATTTCTTGGTATTTGCCTCGAGAGCCCGTACTGTCGGCATCGGGTACTCCAAAGAATGTCGTCACCGTAAGGAAAGTGCACATGAAGGCACCCTATCCCCTAAAGCCTCTGTATCCGCTGCTTCCGTGCAGGCAACAGATAATAACCGTTTTTCGAACGACCGCTCTGCCCATTCACTGAACGCCATATCTGAGTGCGTTGTTTAGGTATGTTGTTGGTTGTTGTTCAAACTATTTATTGGTTGGAAGAGATACATCGCAACCTCTTGAGTAAGAGCATCCAGTTGCGATGGGGAAAGGGGTGTAGGAGGAGGGGAGAGGGGACTAAATGTGCCCCCTGGCGAGCGTATGAATAATAATTCGGGGGTTGTATGGATATTTATACAGCGTGTAGTTGGTCAGCCATTTCAAAGTTCCGACGAGTCTCCCAGCTGTAGATGAGAAATTTAGCCAGTGCAGTACAACCGCTAGCCTGGGGTCTTCAACGTGCACCACGCAGTAGTGATACACGACCGCACGCCGGTACTAGTGTATCGGTACGATGCTCATCCAGATCGAAACGGGCAGGGGTGGGGATTGAGCCCAGGATCCCTGGGTTCTGCAGCGCGAGCTTTCGCTCCGCGTGCTCCGAGCTGGTGTGCGCTAGCCCACTCGGCCACCGATCCCCCCACGAGCGTATGAAGTTGATCAGGGAATCGAGGATGCATGTTCAGAACGAGCTCACACTTATAGATTCCCCAAAACCGGCAATTTTAATAGTGTAAAATGGATGCTGCGAAATCACTGTGGAAGCCCGCAGTCAGCACGCCCTGAGCAGCTACGCACTGCGGGCATCTAACTCCGATTCCCTCGGACCCTGTTTCCGGATGAATATGACACAGCAATACTTCGCTCTCGGCAAAAGGGTTTATTGACTCACTCATTGCCTTGGGGGGTTTCGGGATCGGGGAGCGGTCATCAGCGAGGCCGGGGGGAAGTCCGCTGCCGCCGCAGCTGCTGCAAGTTCCAGCGGTGGTCGTCCCCACCGCGTCATGGGGACGTCGTCGCCCAGGGTCGCCGTCCGGTCCGTTAGTCGAGTCCGCCACTCGACGTAGTGCCCGCACTCCCCGTGCCGGCGTCCGTCTCCCCGCCGATTCCCGCGCCAGCGTCCTCGTCTCCTTGTCACCGCTGCACCATCCTTCGTGTCCCACCGCCCGAGAGCTTGACCGTCCAAGCTGCCGTGCGAGAGAGCTGCCGTGCGAGAGAGCCCTTTGTTCGGCTTCCTCTTTTTAAGCCTTCGCCCCTTTGTTCTGGGAGCCAGTCACGTGACGTCAGTTGGCTTAGGGGAGCGGTCCAGCCGCACCTTGTGCTGCGCGAGGTCACTGCCGCTCCCCCGAGGCATGACGTATCTCGGAGGCCGGAAATTGGGGCCCAGAGGGTCGGCGCGGGGGAGGGCAGCCAGATCTCCACACCTCCCTCCCCTCAAGGCTCGGACTCCGGGGGGCTTGAGGTTGCGTGGTTCCCAGGAACTCCGGCGGGGAACTCGATCAGCTGAGTGTCACCGATGATGACGAGCACCCACGATGGTGATGGTGGTGGCACCAAACCAGGCAGGGCCAGTGGTGGACATTCATTCACTGGGCAGCCCGCGACTGACGGAGCACGTCCACGAACCGGTGCGGAGCACCACAGCTCACAACACGCACTGGCACCCAGGTACACACAACACACGCCGGCTCTTAAAGTTCGCTTCCGTGCCAAGTATTCCAGACAGCGAATCGCGCAAAAACGAATACTGGCACGCTATATCAAACAGCGCGACGAAACCAAAATCTTTCGATCGTTGGACATGCCACGAAATAAAAACAAAACTCTTCATTTCAGTACCAACAGGCAGGCAATCATCAAGAACATCACGCTACACGTTCAAGAGGTATCAAAGAGGAAAACTATTCCTCAACCAAAGAGTATCAGCACTCTCTATATACTCAAATCGTACATATGCCCACTATACAACGTTTGCTCCTAGAAAACTCAACCGCATTCTTTTAAAACAGAAAACAATCTACCAGAGCGTCAGAACCGCACACCTCGACAACAATATTAATTTTTAACACACTCGCGAAGAACGCACAAAACCACAAAACCTAACAATAACCTCCCGTAAAACAGAAACGGCAACAATTCCTGCCCCGTTCGCGAGGTGCGACTAAAATATCTACGGAAAATAAACACGCTGCCAACAGTAGCAATTACTCAAGACGGGCACTCATGCACTCGGCGTTCGCGACACCCGAGCTACAAACACACTACAGCCAAGCTACGCAGCACGCCTTCATCAGAAGGGAGAATCACCTTACTGAAAGGCTGGTGTTCCGTGGTACCGGCCACTTACACCAGTACAAATGGAACAGTATCTAGATCGTGCGAACAGCAGATCTCATTGGACAGCCTATTTACACGGCTATGTCCGTAACGTCTGGGCATGTACCAGATGTTACCGCTTCACTGCTCGGAGGCGACCACCCAACAGGAGCGACGAGCGCGTAACGGCGGTCCGCACCGAACCCCGCACGGGCTCGACAACCGCGACAAGCGCATCGACGTACGTTAGAGTTCTCCCCCAGCCAAACCCCGACACCGCATAACTAAAAAGTCTTCCAGCTGATGTCAAGGCTGGCCGGGATAGAGCAAGAAAAGCACGCCGTCAACGCGTCTCGCGACTCTTCGACGTTCTCGATCCGAGCAACGTGCCCTCATACAAACGCAGTAGGGTACGCACAAAGCTCGCCCCCGACCAAGTCAACACGCCGCATGACTGAAAAGTCTTCTTGCGACTGTGAGGACAGGTAGGGTTCGAACAATGTAAATATCCCACACGCGCACCTTTCATCTTCCGCGCAACAAGCGCGACACTGAAATGTCAAATAATCTAACCGGCCGGTCTTGGAAATGGACGAGCTAATAAACTATATTTGCTCTGCATAAACAGTTTCCGCAGCGTCGAAGTGTCTACCGCATTTACCGCTGGATTCCAACACCCGCTACCTATTCATGCAAAAGCTGCAGTTTGTACAGCGACGGGCTGACCCAACGCACAACGGTTATAGGCCGCCGACGGCCATGCCCGCTGCCATAATTTCTAGGCTTCCCGGGCACGTACCTGCCGACGTGAACCGTACGTTTTCCCGGGCCAACCGCGCATCTGTACAGGATAAAACTATGAACAACTCGTCACATCCTCGCAAGACCGCCACTCCCATCGTGCAGCTCTTCACTGCACGAGCACAGCTCTTTCCCCCCACTAGCTGTCGGTCCTCCCCCTAAATCTATAATTTCACTCCAATCCAGGTCTCTGCACGACCAATCACACTCTCTACGCCCTCGCGTCCCAACGCGAACCCAAGCACGGCCGAGAACCAGCACTGCTTCCGGCGGCAGCGCAAAGCGCGCGCTAGCTGCCGCTCCTCCAGAGACGGAGAAAATGAAATGAAAGAGTAGCCCCCGCCGCGAGGCTCAACCCTCCATATGGCGGTGTGAGGATCCCGAACCAACTGTGAGCACAACTAAACGGGGTCAACCTCACGACTCTACAGCCAGATACGCACGGGTCATGCCCATCACGTCAGACTGGACTCCACGGAATACACAGCCACTGATAAAGTGAGAACGGAAACTCTGTGGTTTTTTGGATTCTGATGTCTGTGCACCAGACATCGCGTTTCCGGCACGATTTAGTGGGCTTAGCCCCTAAATGTAGCCTCTGGCCAGAAGGTACTCGTTAAAAGCGATCTCGGTAGGAAGGGAACTACAAGAGCGCATCCGTACCTTAAAACGCTGTAAACTAACGAAGCTCAAAACCGCGCTGACAGCTCAAGCAAGGCCAACTGGGAGCTAGCATACGGTAACACTGGGACGCTAGTCTCCTCCCGGACAAAATGTAATTCGGGAATAGTTTCCAAACACAGTCCGTGCAACCGCCATCCGCAATGGGAGCGTTCTCCACCCAGAGCGATGCCTCTCTAACGCGTCCGATCGGTAACAAGCGGTCCAAAACATTACATCGATACACGAGCAATGGCGGTTAGGCGCGTCACATCCCCCAAATCGTGAGCTGGCATCTTTCCCAGCAGACGTGGACGGCCGAAGGCGTAGGTGGGGTGACGCCCGACGCTACGGGCCTCGAAAAGTGCGGTAATTTCGACGCGCACAGCTTTCTTGCGCAGCAAGATCAACCTGCCAGCATTCATCGGCGCGCTGAACAGCAAAAAATCAAGGCGCTTCTCGTAACGGGGGATACGCAAATTCCTGACAGGCTGGGAAAAAGAGTTAACCCCTAACGACAACGGTCAAGGTCCGCACCTCCTGGTCGGGCAGCCGGTCATGTCAGGACATTCGTGCGGCGCGCCCGCAACGAAACTTCGTGCGGCGTTCCTGCGACGAAGATCACCCCCAAAAATAGCGCGAAACAGTGTCCAAATTCAATCGGAAACAGGTTAGGTATCGGAATGCCTGCCTGATCGAAAATCAGGCCCCACGTTGCGGCGCCAGTTTATGCGGGCATCTAACTCCGATTCCCTCGGACCCTGTTTCCGGATGAATATGACACAGCAATACTTCGCTCTCGTTAAAAGGGTTTATTGACTCACTCATTGCCTTGGGGGGTTTCGGGATCGGGGAGCGGTCATCAGCGAGGCCGGGGGGAAGTCCGCTGCCGCCGCAGCTGCTGCAAGTCCCAGCGGTGGTCGTCCCCACCGCGTCATGGGGACGTCGTCGCCCAGGGTCGCCGTCCGGTCCGTTAGTCGAGTCCGCCACTCGACGTAGTGCCCGCACTCCCCGTGCCGGCGTCCGTCTCCCCGCCGATTCCCGCGCCAGCGTAATCGTCTCCTTGTCACCGCTGCACCATCCTTCGTGTCCCACCGCCCGAGAGCTTGACCGTCCAAGCTGCCGTGCGAGAGAGCTGCCGTGCGAGAGAGAGCCCTTTGTTCGGCTTCCTCTTTTTAAGCCTTCGCCCCTTTGTTCTGGGGAGCCAGTCACGTGACGTCAGTTGGCTTAGGGGAGCGGTCCAGCCGGACCTTGTGCTGCGCGAGGTCACTGCCGCTCCCCCGAGGCATGACGTATCTCGGAGGCCGGAAATTGGGGCCCAGAGGGTCGGCGCGGGGGAGGGCAGCCAGATCTCCACAGCACTCAGTATTGGCCGCCAGTGAATACCCCCTATAGCAGACAACGTTAAGCTTGGGTGTAGAGCCTGTACTTCATCTCATAAGCTACGCGCAACGCATTCAGAGGCACACCTGTGAGTGCGCACTCCTGGTAGTAGCTCGTGTCCAACGACTCCAGGGTAGCTAAACTCGTGGAGCAAAACATTCTTCGCTTTTTGACGTAGCGGGGGGAGTGACCAAAAGAACGCCGCAAAGTTTCCTCCTCCCTGCGCGCGCTCAACTTCGCAACTTTTGACGAAAAATCCCCCGCGATCCCTAGGCGGTGCACGAGAGCACGAGACAGCGCGGGGAGGCGAGCGTTCACGCCACTCGCTGTACGTTGTCTTTGAGCTCTCTAGCGCCGAAAATCCCGTCATGCCTCGCCCAGGCGAGGAGCGAGAGCAGACGACGGGAGTTCGTCTGCTACGAGGCGGCATTCGCACAGCGGAACCGAAAGAAAAGGTAGATTTTCTGCTCGAAATCGCATCTCGCGGGCCACAAACTCAAACGCGAGCTTGAATTTTAAGCGTCTGATATTCCACGAAGGGAGGAATCGACGACCCGTGTTTTATTTGCAAAATTTGTGTCGCTGTGTTGCCGTACAGACGCTGAAACCTACCAGTGTGTAATGAAAGGCCCAGGACAAACACAGAGGCCGCGAGATCTCGCATCATCTGCGAGCAGGTGAAAAGTGGAACATTTTTTGACAAAGCTCCCACAGCAGAAACCTGTGACGCATTCACTCAGCGTCCGGAAAGGCTAAACATGGTACGTTGCCCGGGGCTCAAGCACAGTCCTATTTGAACGGCAGCTATCTTGCCCCGTCGTATTTTGTTTGAGAAAGCTGTCGTTCTCAGTGCCCTCACCAGGGAAATAAAAAAAGTCTTACGAAACGTATTGCTAGATGTTCCAAAGAACTAGATTTAAGCAGTATCCTTTCAGTGGTTCACTCATAATACTATGCTTAAAACGAAGCAAGCTTTTGCGCGTACAGTGCCATAAATTGTCTCAAGTGTATGCTGTTTTGTAGTCAGCTGGCTTCGGAAACTTACGCCGTCTGTAGATATCTGTGACAGCCGAGTTCCTTAATTGGAAATCATCGCAAATATAAGTGAAACTTTGCAGCAACCAACGTTTATAGATAAACGATGGCAGCGACTGCGCTCCCGCATTCCCACCCATCACGTCGAACAAAAAGGCGCTAGATTCGGTTTGAGATCGGTACTTTTCTACAACATCAATGGCGACAGCATCAGTCTGCACTATAGGTGCATTCGGCAAGTTCGTCCGGGGCCTGTTCTCCGTGCAGCACTCCGCGGGTGCAATGCATTAGAACTCTCACAGTGCAAGTCGGGATCGCGGATCGGGAGCCCGACACTGGCCTCACCGGCGGCCATTGCTTGACAACAGGCAATACGCCGCGTCCTGTCTAGTTCTCCCTTCGTTTTCGTCCTTGTTGTTTTGGCGTATTACACCATGAGGCAATACACGAAAGTCTAAGGGAGAAACACGCAAAAATAGGAAGCTTGTACGCGGTGCTCGAAGGCGAGTATTTTATGACGTGCTGCGATGATTATATTGGGTGCTTGGAGATCAACTAGACATTCGTCAAACGTTCGAACATTGATTTAAAAAAAAAAAAAAAATGGGCCGGAGCACCACCGACTTTACTGACGTCGCTTGCTTGGGTTGATAAATAAACGGCACGTTCAGCGACTGAACGGCACGCTCCGAGTTTCAGTTTGTCACGGAAGCCCTCACAGCAGTTCAAAGAAAAAGCTTTCACCATGAAGTACTATGTACAAGCGGTTAAAACGATGCGAATGTCCCCAGTAAAGGCCTTCCAACTTATCCTTTGCTGAGCTCTGATGACTCCGAGATCACGGATGACACCACAATAACTCTCGGTAGCCCTTGTCTCATTAAACACATCACAGTTAACGCCCAACAAAGTCGCCCTCGACCCTCAACCACACAACATTTATTTAAACAAGATTAGTTTTCTAACGCGTTTAATATTCTTGCCCACAATATTAACTGCTATTTGCGGAAACACGATAGAAGTTTCATGATCGAGAACAACCTACAAACGTAATAAAATTGAGTTTTCCCGTTTCTCCTATAGCATGCATTAGATCGTGTCAAGCGATGACTGCCGGTGATGCCGCTCGACCCCAGCAATAAAGGCCTCTATCCGCGATCCAGCCTAATAAGAGATCAGTGGTGCCAGTGCTAATAGACATAAATCGTGTATTTGCATCGGTACACACATACCTGCCGGATGTCGGGACGAGGCGCAAAACCGTACATCCGGCCAATATTGAAGCCGGTTTTCGGCCGAAGTTGCCTCGACACTCGCCAAGAAGCAACGTGTTGTTTCGGCGACTCGTTTGTGTAGTTTAATTTTTCAGTCATTTTATTGGGTCCCGGGCCACTGTGTACACCCCAAAAAAGGAATGTACTGTGGTAATTACACCTTGACGAGAAGGAGGCACGTAGCCAGGATTTTGTTTCAGGGGGGGGGGGGGGGGCGCCCATGACAAAGTGCTCTATGAGGGGGAGGGGGGAGAGGAGGCCAGAGCAAAATGGAAGATTTCGGGGGGGGGGGGGGCGGGCCTTATGCCCCCCCCCCCCCCCCCCCCCCCCCCCTGGGTACGTGTCTGACGAGAAGGAGTATTGTAGTTTTACATCTTTATAAAAAGGTGTAGTGCATTATCACACGTTTTAAGAAACGTGTTTAAAAAAATCACACATTTTTAAAGGTGTGAGGTTTACATTTTTAGGGGCGAAGCTCCTTAGGGGCTAGCCATGTCCGTCCGCCGTCCGCCGACCGCCGTAGGCCCGACGTCGGGTGCTCGTGCTTCTGCTCGTGAGATCACGTGCTCACGAGCACGTGAGCACATGCTCACGCGCTCGTGTAGGGCAAAAAAAAAAATTGGAAAAAAGAAATATGAAAAAAATTATGAAAAAAGAAAAAGAAGAAACAAAAAAGAGTAGGGGGTTCTGAGATGCCATCCCATCTGTCTGCTTAATTGAGAAAAGAAAAAGAAGAAAACCACACATTCTCCTACTGACATGAATGAAAAGGCTCGGCATGCTGCGGCTCGGCGTCTACGCAGACAAGTACCACCAGAGCTTCGCCCAAAGCAACATCATTCACCACGTGGAGATGCGGTCAATTTTTTATAAGGTCTATTGCTACACTTATTAGGGGGTTAGTTATTGGACACCCCACTTACATGTATAAAGGTGTGAAAATGTTTAATTTGTATATACTTCTAACGGAAAAATATCTCTCATATGTGATTACATCGCGTGCCGATGAAACGATCTGTCGATGACACGTCGTTCAATGAACTGATTTGACCGCCAATAAGTGACGACTGCCAGTAAAATTTCGGGGAAATAATTCTGCCGGCTGCCGGGAGACTCGAACCTACCCAAGAATTATCCCGGTTCTTGTTTGTTAACCAACATTCTGAATTGTATACCAGCTTATTAGTACCTCTTTGGATATTGCAGAAAAAAAAAAAAAAAAACCAAAAAACGATGGCAGCCGCAAAACCTCTGACAGCCCGGCTCACAGTCATGTGGGAGACTGACAGGTGCTCGTCAGTCGCCACCATGCCTTGAAAGCTACCGGTTTCGAAGAACCGGAGCGCGCAAAGAACTTGTGGTTCCACGGTCATGGTAGACGCGATTGTCCGCCGCCTCGAAGTCCGGGCGCCGAACGAAGCTCGTCGCAGTGTCAACGCACAACGGCTTTCGATAGTCGGTACTGTCGCCGAAAGTCGTCGCCGGGGAGTTGAAAGGCGTCCCAGGTGGTCTCAGTAGCGACGCCGACGGTGGCGGAAGATAAGCTCGGCCGCAGCGTACGGCACCGCCATGTTGACAAAGTTTAACTTCGCCTCGATCCGAAGCGAAGATCTCGAGCTCAAACCACGGCTCTCGCAAAGTTCGGAAACGTCACTTTGACGTCAGCGACAACTTCGAACCCTCTAGCCCACTGTAGCTTGGCGTAGGGATGTAGGGACAAATGGGCGCTACGTCATCGGCGAAGCCGTTCAATCAGCGCCGCACGCGCGCCTCGATGAACTTTGCTACAGTCTGCCTCTCTCAAAGAAAGGAGCGCTCGAATGATTGACACCTCGCTCGGCGCGACGTCAGCGTCGCGAAAGTCCAATTAGCGCGTTCCGCAAACTTCGGGCACAAAGTTGTGCTTGACGAGTTTAGCGACCCAGTGATGAGGATAGCCGAACTCAGCACGCGTTTTCTACTTTGCCAACCCCAGCGCGTGGGTGGGATTAATGTTGGCGGCATAGGATAGGCAGAGCCGTATATGTAGAGAGTTTGGCCATTCGTTGGGAAGTATAGGAGACAGATGAGGAGGCGCCATTGGCCGAAAGCGGGCTGGGCGTGTTCCAGGGCGTCTTCAGAAATTCGAATGTGACCAACCAGAAGCCGGAAATAATACCCTGGCGGTGGTCGCGAAACACAAACCTGATAACTGCATTAGGGTAACTCTCGATGACTGAAAATATGGTGCACGTGATGTTTTAATCAGGCTCATCCAAAATGATGGTGGAAGAGTGCGACTAGCGGAACGATCGACATAATCCTTACGACAAGCGCCGAGGGCCGGGAATCTGCCATCCGAGCGGTCACACTCTGTCCGAGCAAAACAGAGTTGAGCGGCGCATTCGTTTCTTACATCTTTCTGCATGATCATGATCAAAACAACACGTGCACCCTATTTTCAACCACGAAGAGTTACTACCCTTCACTCTTACGCGCTTATTAAAATCATTAACGAACATAGACCTTTGATCAGAACTGTTTCTCGCTACCACCGCTAGGGGATTCATTTCGGCTTCTGGTTGGTCAAGAGAGCATGCCAAGCCCTCTTTCCGAGTCTGCCGCACGCCCTGGCTCTGCCCGCGCCTCCCATTGACCGAACTCTCTACATATACGGCTCTGAGGATAGGCACCCGGCCACGTGGTCGCTTGTTCTGTCTCTGAATTGAGGGGATAAACGATGCTCATATATTTCTCGATTTTTGTTTTTCGGCGACTGCCATTTTTTAGAAAGGGAGAGGCAAGCTTATTGAGATATTAACGCTAGGGAGTGATTCTACACGGTATTTAGAGAAAGTGGAAAAAATCGTTTCATGACCCCTTTAAATGGCCATGAAAGATCCACGACAGTGGCGTACTAACTTGTTTTTGAGTAAAAAAAAACCAGACCCCCCCCACCCCCGCCTCCAGGGCCGGGGGGCAGTGCCCTTGGTATCTTTTGGGCGCCGCCGGTCAGTGTTTGCCCTGCCCCCCGGTTGGTACGCCCCTGATCCACGATGCGGCTAAAGGCCGGTGACCTGTAGGTCATAACTTATTAGTCATTTTGTAAGGGCAAGCGTAATTTTTCCTGAAATCTCGGACGCCAAGGAGCGTTTAGACGCGACTGCATTCGTGCCTGATAGACGTCATATCCTATGACCAACACGCGGTTCTGACGGCATGACGCTGCTGTGGCGCTGCTATGGGCACAGGTGCTTTATTTGACACGAATATGGTACCTGCGCACTGCCCAAACCCCCGGGCGGGAACTGCTCGTTTAACCACACCCTCGTGCGGTCAAACGCTGGAATTGTTTGTAAACTGCACGTTGGGATATGAACGCGTAAAATACAAAATGACATGGACGTGCACCTTGCGAGTCTGCGAGACGTAAACAGGCATTGGCTTGATGATATCGTGGAGATCAGAGCAGCGTTCCATCGTCCCAATTGTGAAAAAAAAAAAAAAAGAAAATACAGGTGACAGCAGCATAGAATATTACGGTGAATGTTATACTATAGGTGTTTTCTGAGACTTGGGGATCACTTCAGCCTCGCGTTATCTAACCTGAGAGGCGAACTAAAGAGGTTTCTGACTTCACCTTTTTCATTGCTCCAACTTGACCTTAACCTTCCTGCTCATTGAAGTGCCCCAAAAAGCCCTCTAAATTATTTTCTCGCCCTTTTCGTTTCTGCACAAAAAAGTGCGATCAAAGCAAATACTTTACCCGGGGGATACATCTTACTCCGCGCAATTCAATGGCCGGCGCGGACGAATCCTGCGTTGTTCAAAACGACTAAACGAAAAAAAAAGTGTTGCTTGTATACTTACGCAGCTTTTGAAGTTAGTACGCCTCAACGGGTGAATTGTCTCCTAGCTGTAGATGAGACATTTAGCCAGTGCAGTGCAACCGCTAGCCTAAACACGTACCGCTACGAAACTCATCCAGATCGAACCCAGGAGCAGACTTGTGCCCGTTACTTGGAAAAATGTAATGGATTACAATGACTGATTACCGAGCCTCAAATGTAATGGATTGCCGTTACAAATTACTTTGGTTGAAAAGTAACGGATTACTTTACTAGTTACGTTACAAATTACTTTCACGTTACTTTTCCCGTATACTTATCAAGAAAAAATAGAAACTATTTTGATGTTTTCAAAAATGTTCTGCAACACTATTTTTCATTTCTCATACGACCGCATTAGGGTTGTTCTTTTAAAAATGAAATATCGTATTCAAGAGAAAGAATGTAGGTGCACTCCGTTCACCTGTAAGTTGACAAGGCAGCGAAAGCTGCAACCAAACTCGCCATCCCGCTAGCTAACGTCGACCGGAAATTCTCCCTGGAATTCTGCATACAAAGCTTCCGTTGCGCGTGCTCAATAGCAGCGCCTACCTCCGCTAGAACATCAGGAAGACAACGCCGAGTAGGCGTTCATCTTTATCTTTGTTTTTCGCATACTTGTATATGCATTACACGTTGATATAGTGGTTTTAGTGACAGGTCCTACAAAAAATCGTGTTTTGTTTTCGGTTACTCTCCTCTTCAAGATGTTTTCTATTGTGTTGAACTTGCTATCTTTATGCTGCTGAATTGCCTGCTCATATCGCTCCAGTTTGCATTGTGTTCATACTTTTAAGAAGTAACAAGTAATTAAAGTAATCCGTTACCATAATTAGTAAAGAAATTACATTACAAATTACCGCCGCCAAAAAAATGTAACGTGGCATTACAAAATTACTCGTAAAAGTAACGGATTACAAGCAATTCGTTTCTTGTAACGGATTACTTTCCAATACTGCCCAAGAGGTTCTGCAGCGCAAGCTTTCGCTCCACTCTCCGAGTTGAGACGCGTTAACCCACTCGGCCACCAATCTTTTTTTTTTTTAACAAGTGATATTTACATGATGCACATCCCGACTCTTTCAGGTCGCAATCTACAATGTCGTGTACAACACTATATCTCCCGCTTATAGCGCTAGACTTTTTTTTTTTTTTTCTCTTCGGCAATAAAGAAATTTTACTAAAATAACTGGAGGAAGCCTAAAAAGTTATGAAATTTATAAACGTCAGCATTGTATACACCCGGATTGCACTACATTACCGCATTACCGGATTGCATTAGTTTGCAAGTTAAAGTGCCCTTGTATTTGTCGTTCCTAACTTTGCACCTTATTTTTTGCGCAGCATTTCCTCTTATTCGTCCATCCAGCCGCTCACTCAACTCTCCACCGTCATCTTCTTCATCTGCCTCCTCTTCGTAATGGTTACGTGCTCTATGATTGTGTATTCCTGCGGCTTAAAGACCTGCAGCTGCAACGAAACTGGCGGACAATAACAACTGCAGGACTCATGTAACTGCAGGGCTGGAAGTGTTCTCGTCAAATAGAGCAAATGACGCTTCGAGTGAAAATTACGTCGGTGTGACCTAAGAACTTTATCTCTTTAATAGTGCACATATATTTCTGTTTAACGTGATTATAAGCTGACTGGCATAACATTTAATTGTTATTTCACGTCTCCTGCACTGTATCGAACAAAACAGCGCTCCCCGCTTGGGCTTGGAGCACAACAAAGGGCAAGAACATAGCCAACTCAACTCTGACGTCATGACACTGTGGTGGCGCTGCTGTCGGCACTGCGCATGCGCAGACGCTTCATCTCACGCGAATTTGGCTTCTGCGCACGCGCAGTGCCGTGGGCAAAGCGATAAAATCCTCAGAACACTCGCCTGTAAAATTGCCAGTACGGAGAGTCACTCGTCTGCTTCTTGCGCAAGAGTTGCGGTGACGTCTGTACGATACCGAGCTCTGATCGGCTGTGATTGAAAGGGTATGGTAACCTCAATGGTTTCGACTTGAGGTCTACCCAATATATATATCTTTTTTTATAAATCAGTCTATAAGAGCTAGGCGTTCTGACGTCGTCGCAACCTATCTGCAAGAAGCAGACGAATTTGCGCTCCACATTCGAATTTATCCCAAAAACTTCAAATTTCGATGCGGTGGAAAAAAAACAACAACAAAAAACAAAAAACTACGATGTTTTGCAAACAAGTTCGGTCAAAGCACAAGGTAGAGGGGTCCTGAGGAGATGCCTCTTTAATTTTCTTTCAAATGTTGGAGTACTGACAAAAGGCGGTTCACCGTTTATCTCGCCCAGTTTTTTTCGACGACAAAAAAACACTGGTTTAAGCTCTTAGTTTTCAGTTTTAAGTTCTGGTGTTGTGCTTTTGTATAACAGTGACAGCTATGATCATAGAAGGAAGGAAGCAGCTAAAGGTTCTATCTCACCACTTCACCCCGCGCAGCTGCAGGTTAGAGCGATGAAATTGGATGGAACAAAAATGAGCTTTCCAAATACTACAGGAAGACTTCGTCGATTTTTAAAGTATCGACGTTTATTAAAGCAACACATGTTTGCAAGTATTGTTGTGGGGCGGTTAATATTACCAATGGCAAGGGTGCAAATGCTCAATCCAGCTGAAGAAATATCATTCGAGACAGGTTACCATAATGTAGGGCAGGTTTGTGTCCGGATAATGTATTTTTTTTTTTATTTCAGATAAAAAGAAACAGACATTGGACTCACAGCAAAATTGAACTTCAAAATCCGGAGAATCAGGAATCTATCATAAATAAACTCCGATAAACTTCTAATTTCAGTCAAAAATAAACGCGGTACTTTTTTTTTTTTTTTTTCTAAATGTAGAAAGGGCTGTGCCCAATTTCTTAATAGTTTCGTAGACCAAGACGAAAACGTTTACCCTGGGCAGGGGTGAGCTGCATTTCAAATACTGTGAAATACGCGTTTAAAATATTTGAGTATTTTTAGTTAGAAATATATTTGCCGATCGTATATCAATACAAAAAAAAGGTATTTCAGATATAATTTTGGACATTGTTCGCAATGTGAATTTTCTGTTAATGCGAGAAATCTTGCCGATGTTATTTTCACCTATTTTACGTCGAAGGAAAGTAATCTGTTTTTAAAGCACTTGAATGTTGTCACATATAAACACCACTCTTTTTGGGTACGTCTTTTTTAAAAAAAAATCTGGGTTAAATTTATGCTTGATGTCAAACTATGTGGGAACACGCTGTTCTAACGTCTGACGACTAATTTATGGGAACCCGATGTGTCTGGGAACGCGTTTGAAAATAATTACTTTATGTATTCAGTATTTAATACTAAAGTAATAATACTAAAGTATAATTACTTTAGTATTACTTTTTGTATTCAGAATTTCAGATACATTTTCGCAACTAGTTTTCCCATGTCTTATTGAACAATGCGGAATGAAAGTATCATGGTAGGTCTTGTTCTTTACTTTTAGAGCGCAGCTCTTAGGCGCCCGTTTCGGCTTGAGCGGCATCGCCGTCGGCGTAACCGCGCGGTGCATTATGAGAAATGTCCCATAATGCAACGCGCGGGACTCGTGACGCCACGAGTGACGTCACGAGGGTCACGTGACCTTATGTTACGCGTTGCATTATGGGAAACGTCCCATGATGCAAGGCGCGGGGAGGAGGAGGAGGGAAGAGGAGGGGGTGGAGGCGGTGGAGGGGAAGGGGAGGAGGAGGAAGGAGGAGGGGGATAGAGTTTGAGGAGGAGGACGGAAGAAGGGGAAGGAGGAGGGAGGAGGGGGAGGAGAAGGGAAGAAGGTAGGAGGAGGAATGAGGAATGAGGAGGAGGAGATTAGGGAGGAAGAGGAGATGACGAGGGAGGAGGATAGAAGGAGGAGGGAGGAGCACAGGAGGAGAGGGTGCGGGTGCGGAGGAGGGGCATACCCTCCCTTCATTACCCTCCCCTTCTCCTCCTCCTCAAGAGCTGTGCTCTAATTTGGAGTTACAGAAAGTTAAACGTCTTTAATTTTTCTTGACGCAGGTGTTCCTGAAACTTAACACCGCCACTCGGTTACACACATTTTGATCTATTGCTGGATACTCAAATCTGAAGTGATCACTGCAGCAGCTGGGGTATGTTCCTCAGATTGGGTTGTGATCGGAGAGTTAAAACTCCACTACGTAGTTGGACCGTTATCGCCAGGAATAGCACTAAAAGTGCCAAAAACGGATCATCTCGTACATAGGCGGAAACTTCTCGATTTCTTGGGGAGGGGGGGGGGGGGGGGCGACGAGCTTGCCTTATCCCCCCCCCCCCCCCACACACACATATATATATATATATGTATGAGAAAGAGGCTGTATGTATATAGTGAGGGCGCTTATGCGTAGCACTGCCCACGGACATCGTCGTCGTCACTTTTGGCTGTGTGTGAGCCGATCAGCATCGTCAGCTGACTGGTGGCACCTTTTTTTGAAACGTTCCATAGATATCAGACTCTGATAAAAAAAAACCGTCATCTGACCGACCTGTCTCTGTCTCACAATATATATATATATATATATAACGAAGTGAAAAACTGACGGTGAAAAACAACAAACAGCGGAAGTTTAATCGACAGTTTCACCGAGAGACTCGGCTTCGTCATATATATATACAAACAGCCCTTCTCTCATATATACGTATATAAGGAGAGAGGGGCTGGGACATTTACCAAACCTACTGAACCCCGCCCCTTAGAGATTTTGGGTGACAATTAAAGGGGCGGTGCAACGATATTCGCTTGTAATGTTTTTCACTTTACACGAGTTCACTGGCACTAGTGGGACCCAAGTATACCCGCACGCAACGCCACTGGCCAAGAAACTATTTTGTGGCGGTGTAAATTCGAGGACAAAAGCGAGCATTTTCTTTCAATCTCTCCTTCGCGAAGCTTGATGGCGTAGCGTGGGGTCGCAGTAACCCCCAGTGACGGTATTTGAATGCGGCTCATAGATTGGGCCCGAGCATTGTGTGAGCACTCGATTTGGGCTCGTGATAATCAATAACTCGACAAGCATTCGGGCAGTGGCCTGTGCCATTGCCCTTGTCCAGTCGCTGCAATGACGACAATAGCCGAATCCTAACAATGTCTGGAACTCAGCACGTGCCCTGTGCCTTGCGAACCACAGCGCGTGGCTATGATCAACATTGGCGGCATGTAATCACCACCAGATCACGTAACCGCTTGTTCTATACTTCGTTTCACTCTATCTGCGAGCGAAGCCAAAGCTAGAAACGCGAGACCAGCGCTTTTTGCATTTCTCCCCAGCTCGCGCGCTCGAGCAAAGCCTGAACGCACGGAGCTTCCGTGCTCGCGCTTCTAGTTTTGCCTTCGCTCGCACATAAGGTGAAACGAAGTATAACTGCAAATTAAAAACAAACAAAAAAAAAAAAAACGCTGCTCGTTTTTTTTTTGAGACTTGTATTGCGTGTGGTGAAAAACGATCGGGTGTTGTATTGGCGACGTGAGCGATCGAAAGCGTCGCTGTGGTCGGCCCACCACAATTGGCCGAATGCTGACTATGACGTCAGCAAAGGATGTCTCATCGACAGAAATAAGAGAAATGTAAGAACTTTAATTTTGACGGTGTTGGCAGTGTTGCTTTGAGAGCGCTATGATTTCAGGCTTCCACCTGCTCATTACAAACACCACTAAGCTTGTGGTTCACAAGGTAATGACGTCACGAAAGGTAACCAAACGAGGGCGCCACCGAAACATCTCGCCGCTAATAGGTCATTAGCGTCAGGGATTTGTTCTAAGCGGTATTTGCGCCAAGTATGAACATCGTTGCATTACCCCTTTAAGTACGCACCGTTGAAAACTTTTGCAAAAAAATGTTTTATTCATCTTTGGTCGAGAAAATAGACAAAGCAATTAAACAGGCTAACCAAAACACCATTGCTTTGGATGTATGGGGGAGCTCTTATTTCTTCAACAGTGAAGGCCTCACTACGCATATATAAGATACAGATCATCGGACCTTCTTCGGAGAAAGATTGAAGTCACAAAATGGCATATCTTATACATACACAAATTGCAGAATATATCACAATTTGTTAGCCCGATTTATCGGTCATCCTTTTAGATTGCACGACGGCGGAATTTATGACTAGAAGCAATAATATAAAATAAAGCAATACACCGGCATACTTTGACTACCTGGAAATGTTTTGCATCTATCTTTATGGGCAATTTAACAGAAACAGATAGAATGATATAAACTCAGGTCAATTAATAAATAAATTAATACAAACAGAAACTGGAGAACGAACAGCACACAAAAGCTAACTGCTTCAGCTGCATTACTAAGCGGCCGATGCACTATCTAACATCATCGGTGAAAAGTAATAACATAAAACACTGCAAACAACAAACACATCATTGCCTAATGCCGCATTAGACAGTCCGTTGTTTAATGTGAGGATTTCGCTGATGCGGAGAACGTGTTCATTCGACACTTGATCTGTTAATGAATTCGTCGGCAACGTCATTTATTTTTTTTTTTTTGCGGGAGAGCTCTTTGTGAGTGTGAAGAAGTGCCAGGATGAAGTATTGCCAGGTGACCCTATAATTTAGCTGTCATTGCGGTTGTGATCAGTGAATTCCGTGGTTCAAGCGCACTGACCGTAATGAATTGTTTCAGCGTTTGGGGAAACAAATGGGACTTACAAAACTTATTATGTCGTCTACTTCCGTAGACTGCAGGTCCGCTAGAGGTGCCACTGTCGTTATTCTTAACTACTTCCAATGGCTTTCGAAGGAATTTCCAGCAGTTGCCTTTATTGCATTTGCTAATACTACGTAGGCTTTTCGAACAGGACTGCGCGAATAATTAGAAATATTTATCCACTCACCAGCTCTGGTCACTATGGCGAATATGCGGGGGGTTTTTCTGCGCGATCTCGAGCGCTCTTTCTAGAGCGCGCGAGATTGGGGGTTTAAAGAGAGTGCATGCTGTGGCCTTATCGGCTGGTTCATTCCGAGGGCGCCTCTCCCTCTCAGAGCGCTCTCTAGCACTCCGTCTGTAGCCGTCGGAGTGCGGAGCGGCGCAGGCGTCATGTGGTACTTGGACGGGGATCACGTGGTTTTGTTGACAATGACCGGCAGTGGTCTGTGGTGGTGTGTGGGGTCCGGCATGACGGTGATTGATATGTGGTTCTACAAAGTGCTTGTGCATTCGACGGTGCGAGGATTACAACGGACGGGATGACATTCGTTTGCGACCGTAACAGGAAAAGTCGACGTGTGAAGTATTCGCAGCGCTTTCACGAAATCGTTCACCTCACGGCAGTGAATCCGCTAAGCCTAACCGACGAAGAAACAGCTCGCAGAGCTCGCCGCTGTTTTACCGGGGTTTGTGGTCGCTTCAAGAAAACAAAAGTGCGTTCAAAGGTTTGTGTTGTAAAATAAAGGGAGAGCCGAATATAATTTACTGTGATTTGTGTCACATGGCGATATGTGCTATATCCTGCTTGCACGATATTTCGCCGTGAGAAAAATACGATTTATTAACCATTTTATATTTACCTGCTCTGCCGTACGGATGACCGCTATCGCAGTGCGTTCACTGTCGAAAACGCTATAAGTTGACAACTCTTTCCAAGCATTGGCTTTCGTTACGTTCTGCGAAAATCAGTTTGCATACTGCTGTTCTTTTTTTACATGCCGATCAGTAAAACAATTTACGTCAAACCATTATTTCATCACGTTGCGAGCGTAAATTTTGCTCAATCGTCCACCGTGCGCTGTAAAATCTTTTTGTTTTTAATGCATTACCAATCTAAAACAAATTTACTTCCGTGACTGTTCTGAGAATGTCAGAGCGCTCTGAAGCCAGCAGTTGTGATCGGCTGAAAAAGGATCCCGAGTAGCTCTGGCGGCGAGGAGGGGGCGTTCTGCTGAATGGAGAGAGGCGACCATCCGAATTCACCATCAGTGACCAGAGCTGGTGAGTGGAGAAATTTTTATTTGTCCACTGAGCTCCAGCTATCGATATGTGTGGGCACCAGGGCGCGCAGATGAGATTAATGAGGTGCACCCAGAGGTTCCGGAGGACATGGTACTTGCTTTTCCAAAGAGCTCGGCCGGGAAATTTCGGGGAAGGGGGGGGGGGGGGCTCGGGCCCCCGAGTTTTTCCGTAGTCGGCGCCTATGATCTCGAAGCCAGATCATATAGGATTTAGGGAACACTGTGCCTCGTGTGATTCATGTTTTAATGGTGCTCACAACATCCATGTTTAGCCAAAAATACCTCTCTAGAGAACTGAACAGAGTTCTTAACTTAGATAAATTGGAACGTATAGTACTCGTGCACAAATTCTGCCTCATCTTTCGCAAAAAAAAAAAAAAAATAAAAATAAAAAGTGCCTCTGAACCTTCTTTGCCATCTAGGACAGTGGTTACTCACTATTACAAGCACTTCCAGCTGCAAAAGGCTTCACCCTCCTGCTGCTGACACCGGATGCGTTATGTTTCCTCAAGGAGTAAAATCATGGAGTGTATCCGGCGCGCCTGATTAACGTTACATATGATTCTAACCGGCGGCAATGGACGACAAAGATTTCGGGCCAATAAATAGACCATGCAAAAGCGCACTCTAGTTTAGGCCTATGAATCAATTATCAATCAATCAATCAATCAATCAATCTTTATTTGCATGAAATAGAAGAACACGAGAAGCGTGCGCGGCTGGCAGAAAGGTTACAACTCGTACGCTGAGGCGCCTGCCAGCCAACTATCCGCGAGTTAATAAGTAGACACAAAACAAAACACGACACACAAGAATTGGACGTTTTAGACGCAGACGAACAAATAATACAGGAAGGACAAAATATGACCAGTGGACTCGCACAATAAGGGCGGCCCGCACACTCGCGCAGAGTGCGCAGCGCCACACAGTGCAACGCAACCGAGGTAAAAATTTAACCGGTACACCGGACAGATCCCAACCGGAACAAACTGGAGCCGGCCGCGGCCGGGACCTGCCCAACAAACCAGTCAGACCCCGCCATGGGAGCGCAGCACTTTGGACGCAAATGTGCGAACGAGCCCCCAAGGTCCTGATCGAGCAACTCTAGGGAGTACGGAGCGCGCGCGACACGCTCCGACTGAAGTCACACAGCTCGTCACTAGCCCCAGGCAAGGGTGGGCGCAAATGTCCCGGCAAAGACAAGTATGCACCCACTGCTGAAGGAAAAAGGGAGGCCTCAAGTCGCCTAGTGCGAGCAAAGACAGGGAGAGGGAGGCCCGTTCGGCTGGAGACGCACGTCACTGTGGCTAAGTATGAACCGTCCAGAGACGGGCCAGAGGCGACAGCGAGGAGGCGGACTCGCGACACTGTGCGGCGATGACTCAGACGGTGCCAGCCAATCGACCGAAGACGCGCCTCATAGTCCATAGACTGATCACGACTGACCAGCATACGAGTCGCACGGCGCTGAACCCCCTCAAGCCTCTCCATGTTTTGCACGTGGTGGGGGCTCCAGATAGAGGAGCAGTATTCCAATTGAGGAAGCACTGGGGCACTGTACAGAGTCTTCAGAGTATCCCGTCCAAAATGTCCGTGAAAATCTGGACACAAGGCCCAGTAAACTGCGAGCCTTGCCAACGACCCTAGCCACATGGTGACTAAAATCGAGAGTTGGCGTGAAGGAGACGCCTAGGATATTGAGTACCTGAACGGGTGGAACAGCAAACCCTCCAAGGGAATAATGTGGAGAATCAACGTTCCTGGTGGAGCTAAACCGAATTACAGCGCACTTGTCATGACTGAGACTGAGATGATTATTTGCGGACCACAGAGCCACCCTGTCCAGGTGAGCCTGCAGAATGGCAACGTCGGCAGCAGAGCGAACCCCCATAGCTAACGTCGTATCATCAGCATACTGGACCGTAAGGACCCTATCTGATTGGGGAATATCCCGGACATACAAATTGAAAAGGGTTGGACCTAACACCGATCCTTGAAGACTCCCGAAGAAGCTTTGAAAGTGTGAGACACCGAGCCCTGGTACGCTACCCGAAAACTGCGACCAGTAAGGAAGGCAGTAACCCAGTGCAGTAGACCGCCGCCCACCCCGCAGTCGAACAGCTTCCTGATGAGACAGGCGTGATCCAGGGTGTCAAAGGCGTTGCGGAAATCTAACTGGACAACGTTGGTGGGAACAAGACCATCTAGGTTGTTGCTTATGTAATGGGAAACGACGGCCAGGGCAGTTTCACAAGAGCGTGAGTGCCGGAACCCGTGCTGCGACGAAGGCAAGAGCTGGAGACGATTCAGGTGAGAGAGTAGGTGCTTGTTGACCATGCGTTCCAGGGTCTTCTATATTGAAGAGTTTCCGTACCGATAGTTTCACCGGAGAGACATCGGTCGCGGCAAAGTGGGAGTCGTAAATCTAAAACAGGGTCTCCAAACGTTTCGGCTAAGAGGCAGGATTGGGGATCTTCCGGAGTCTTGAAAGCCGAAAAATATAAGCACTGCCAATGGAGGTACGCAGTCGAGGTAAATACACAAGGTGCGAATCGTGATCGACAACTCTGTGTTTCCCGGGTTTGCTCTGCTAGTTCTTTGCGTCTGCCTCCGGGTCTTCTCAATAGAAAGCCTCTGAAGACCGAGGCAGATCGTCTGGTTCACTCCGGCGTTCCTCCTTTGTCGCCGGAGTTCGCCGATGTTGTCCTCCCAGAGACGAATTAGCCTCGGACCATTGAACTCGAGGGCCTTTCTTACTGGTGCCGCTGGTGCTGGCACCCAAGTTCACAGGTCCACCATGCAAAATCATCGACACAAAAATGCTTTGGGCAGGCGAAGCGGACGACTCGTCGTCGCTATACTCAAAGTAGGGTGTACTCACTACTCAAAGCACGTACAGCCGCCATTGCGTTCGGGCCACCGCTGCTGCCCGCTGTCGCGAGTATAAAATTGTCGCTACCGTTTTCCATCAGGTTTGTGCTCACGTTTACTTTATAATCTTTGCCTCGCAAATATTCTTTTTATATAATGCAATAAACAAAGTAGAAGCATATATGCTAGGTTTTTATTTAAAATTCATGGGTCCGGGGCTACTCCCTGTAGCTGTAAAGAGAGGTCTGCGAGCTCCGTTTATTCTAAACCGTCCTTTAGCGAAAGGGACCTTTGTGCAACGTGTGAATACGAACTCCATCTCTCTTTACGATAGGGACCTATGCTAAAGGTACCTTTATACCGCCCGTGTGAATGCGGTATTAGACTCAAGTTTAAAGCCTATTTCAAAGATTCTTATGACAATTGAGCTTCGACTTGTTATTTGGGCGTTTCACAAAATTCAGACATCGCAAGTTTTTGTGAAGTGAAATAATTACATAAAAACACCTTTTGTCGATTACTTGTTTTCAAGTTTTAGGGCAGTTTTTCGTTAAGAAACACAGAAATATTCTTACGCGATTTTTATTTCGCAAGCTCGGTCTGCTGCGTTCAGCCTAATTTTTGGAGGCTGAGTGCGAATTTGGAAGAGGTGTAAAAGCAAGCAATCTTCGCTCAAGTGCTTGTCGTGAACCAAAGGGGCGCCGCGGTTAATGTGCTTGAGCCACCGAAGAAAATGGTGAGACAAGGACGTAAACGGCATCGGGCACCGTCCTATATATGATATCTCTTGCCGTCTTCGTAATGACGTCTCGGTACACACTGGAGGAAGCATCGGTGCGTTTGTGCCATAGACGATCGGAAATTAAGTGGACTAGAGGGTTGATAGGAGGCAAACGTAATAATATAAATGTTCCATTTCAATTTGCGTTTCTGTTTTATTTTTGCTTTGAAAATTTCGGGTGACTCGGTGATTGAGAGCATTTTTCCGGGTTGCCCGCATGTTAAATCGTCTCTCATGATTTCTACCACGAGGTGGCGAAACGTAATCGGCCACGCGAGCGGCGCTCCGCTGCTGATAAAATGCCGGCACAGAACTATGGGATCATGATTCTGTTCGCGGCGCGTGGCGATGACAGTCAACTACATGCTGTTGAGCAAGTGCGTTATGCCGTTCTCCGAGGCTTGTAATTACGACGGAAATCCTACATCGGCGCCTCCACCTTCTGCTCGCTTCAAAGTTGAGAGTTCTGCGGCTGATGGCCAGCAGCGTGGGACTCGTTCGATCAAGTTGGCGACTCCGAGAATTGAGTGAATTCGTTTTAAATCTTTGGTTGGGACTAGCTGGTTCATATCCTTTAAAAAACTGAAAGCGCGAACTGAAACACGGAAGAAGCAAGCAACGCAGTCCACAAAGACAGGCGCTACCAACAACTGGTTTTATTGAAGAAGCATACAGGCAATCAAACTATCGACAAAGTTTGTTAAAGGGACCATGAAACGATTCTGAAATCGAATTTCATCCACTGATCGTCGTAAAAGGTGTGAAAAGAAACACAAAAACACAAAAATAGAAAGCCAAAAAAAATTATTCGCTATAGAACTTTTAAAAGAAAACTGTACTCTTTTGCGCCTTCTTTCCTTCGAAAGCTCTCTGCCTTTTCACTGCGATGCATCCGCGGAATCGCTGCACGTCAGCCAAATCCACGTCGCCTATTGGGTAAGAGCCTACCTCACCAGCACTGCGATCGTAAACAATAAATAGCCGGCGAATGTTTCCTGAAAGTTTTGTTAAATAATATTCAGATTCACATTTTGTAGCATAACTAGAGATGTGACGAAAATTGCCAAATTTGATAATGCTCAGAGCCGTTTATACTGAGAGAGTTTGGCCTTCTTAAGGAGATTTTGACAGCCTGACAACCACAGCAGCGTAGTCTGACAACCGGGGGATGACTACTTCCGTCCGCCATATTGTGGCTCTGACTCATAGGAACTCTACGCGATTTCTCAGTAATGAACAAGACAAAGAAGTAACGCCATATTGTGTTACCGCGAAATCCGCTTGTTCTAGCGGCCAACAAGCTCCGCCCATTGGCCAAACTCTCTCAGTATAAACGGCTCTGATAATGCTGAGAGCCAAGCGCCATCTATCGTGTGGTAAACGAAGCAACTACTGCGCGTGCGCAGTAGGGCGCGACGATCAAGAACGTTTACTTGGCCACGACGATAAACACCTTATGATGTACCGCAGAGAAGGCTAGAAGCGCGAGCTCATAGCGTTGGGAGCTGCTCTTAACACACGAGAGCTTGTGCCGCCGAGATGTGCCCTAGAGCAAGGAGCTCGCGCTTGTAGCCTTTCCTGCGGTACATCATAAGGTGAAACAGAGTATAGGCCGCGACGATCAAGGAACGTTTATTTTTCTACGTGTTCTTCTCGCGCGTCCCGACTTCAAGCAGCAAGAAAAAAGTACTTGAAACAGACCACGACGAACAAGAACGCTGGATCCACAAACACCCGAGAGAAGCTAGCACGGTCACGAATTCACCGACCCGCGACCAAGCGAGCTCGGCAGATAGGCCTATATAGCTAGGGTGCCTTCATGTGCGCTTTGCTTGGGGTGATGACATCTGGCCATTTTGTTTCGAACGCTTATTTTTATTTTGTGTTCTCAAGCGCGTGAAAGAGCGTGTCCCTGCACGCGCTCGTGGCGCTGACTGTGCTACGGCGACATTTTGTTTCCTGCGATTTCTTTGTATTTTCCCTGTGAGCGCGTGCTGTCGGCATCGGGTACTACAAACGATGGCATCACCCTAAACAGAAGGACATTGAGGCACTCTAGGCCTAGCAGGCGCTCTGACTCTCTGCAGCGTTGCTTCAACGGTATTTGGCCAAGACCGTCTGCCCACAACCGGCTAGCGTGCTGAATGGAATATGCCCGCGCCACCCTTGTGGACTCTTCCCGTACTTTGATCGCTGACCTCAATTTTAGATTAAGAGGTGAGGTCAATCCCTTCCCCTTGTTTTCCGAGGCAGTGTTGACGAACACTGTCGTCGAAAAGGGACTCTCGTCGATTCTATCTTCTTGTTTTGTGTGATATACAGCTCAAATAAACGCCGTATGGATTACCTTCGTAACACGGTATGTACACTTTGTTATTAGTATGCCATTTTTATTCTGACAGGACTGCAGGTCACTGTCGAGCTATAACAGTTCGTGGGAGCTACGTGCAATGCCGGTCCAACCTTCCTTTGCCGAGTGTCGCGTCAGTATCGAGTTGCAATCGTAAAAGATCGGTCCCGAAGCACTTATCAACAGCGTGAATACAGCACTTCCATCAAACGCGGGCGTCCGCTCCGAGTGTGAACAGGTTTACGTGGCTCTTGCTGACACTGTCGTAGTTCAAATGTATTTTTTTTAACGTCGGCTCGCTCTGCATCCCGAGGCCGCGAAAAACGCCGCGGCAATTTGTTTCTAACTACGTCGCTTTGCAAACGACTGACACGGGCCGCCTTTTACCAACAATGACAGTTGGGTTGACTTCTGGAGTCCTCACCGGAAGACTCGCCGCACTTCCCAACAGGCATACCGGCGTATGGGACTAGTCCCATGCTGTCGCTGTAGCGCGGCATATCTAATTGAATCTCGCTCAGCTGCGATGTGTCCATGGCTATCGCGGCGATGCGAGGCGCCGATTCAGAAAATACATCGGTGACATCAGCGCCATCAGCGCAGTAAAACCTACCGGCACACCGCCAACTCGCCTCCGCTAACGCTCCCATTCTCCTACTGCCTAGAGAACTTCCGGTTCCGGAAACAGGGTACGTCACGACCATCAAAATTACGCCGCAGCTTGTTTTGCGGTCAGTCGGAGAGAAAGAAAAAGTCGATATTTCATTAATTTTTTGTGTAGAAGTTAATAAACCCAGACGAAAACGGATGCCTGTTTGGCATTCAGTGAACATTGACGGTTTAATGTAAAAGTTTCTGGCAAAAGTAAAAAGGTCATTTCATGGTCCCTTTAAAAGAGCGAATGAAAAAACGGAGAGAGAAATCTTTGAAGCTTTCTTTATCAAGAACGCGGGCGAAAAGTTGTGAGCATGCGGTCCATTTTCTGCTGGATAAGGAAATGTCTTTTTTAGATGACTTCATATCAGACTGCCGATATGTGTCATCGGTTTATGGCATGTTATCGGTATGGCGAACGACAGTCTGGCTGAGTGAATGTTTCTTTAATAAAATCAGTTGTAAGTAGCGCCTGCATGTGCTTGCCGTATGTGTCTTGTGCTTCGTACGTGTTTTACTTCGCGCTTTAGACATTTTAACATAAATTGTTTCGCTGGTATTTGCGTGCTCCAGTTCTTTTGTTTCCGGCTCGAGGCTTGTTTGGCCCAGAGCCTTTTTTCGCCAGGGTAATTTCCGCTATACTCTGTTTCACCTTATGATGTACCGCAGGAAAGGCTACCAGCGCGAGCTCCTTGCTTTGGGGCATATCTCGGCGGCACAAGCTCTCGTGCATTAAGGGCAGCTGTCAAAGCTACGATCTCGCGCGTCTAGCCTTCGCTGCGGTACAACATAAGGTGAAACGGAGTATACCAGCCGCTACTATTAGCGGCAAGATGTTTTGGTGGTGCCCTCTTATGGTTCCCTCTCGTGACGTCATTACCTTGCGAGCAACAAGTTCGACGGTGTTTGTAATTAGCATGGTGGAAGCTTGAAATCATTGCGCCCTCAAAGCAACACTGCCAGCACCGCCAAAATGGAAGTTCTAACATTCCTCTTATTTCCGTCATGAGAAATCCTTTGCTGACATCATAGTAAGCCTTCGGCCAATCGTGGCACGCCGATCACAGCGACGATTTCGAGGGCGCTGTTTAGAGCGCATGCTCAGAACGAGGTTTCATTAATAGGCTGCTAAGACCGGCACTCTTGATGGTGTGGAATGCACGTTGCAAGAGAACGGTGGCAGCTCACCTTCAGCACACGTTCAGCAGCCGCGCACACAGCTATGGCTATACTCTGTTCGTCCTTAAGCTGAGACTGCAGCCAAAGCTACAAGCGCGAGCTAACCCGATCTCCTAGCTTTGAGACGTGCATTTTTAGCGCGAGTGCTCGTTTTGTGGAAGAACTTTTCAAGGCAGCGGCCTCATGCTCTCGTGCTTGTGGCATCGGCTGCAGTCTCAGCTTTAGAGGGTACGGAAACAAAATGACGTGACCCCTCGCTTTAGGGCAATTCCGCTCAATTCCGAAGATTTCGGGATAATGAGAGATTTAGAATTAAAAGGCCCTAGCAGAAGACACTACGTCATTTGCTTCGCAAAAGATAGGATATATATATATTTAATATAATTTTAAACACGAGCAGAAATCGAAGCCGAAACTTGGGCTCCGTCCGACAACATTGGTCTCAGGCCGCCAAGGACATGGCTATCATGTGGTGCGAGATGTCACGTGATCCTCTATAGACCTTTTTCGCATAACCTCAAACCAGCCAGTAACTGACGTACCCTCGACCTGGTGCATTTTTGGATTGCCCGCTGACACAGGGTATGCAACCGCCAAGGGTATGGGCGAAAAGGCTTAAAAACGGACGTCGTGCATGAGGTAGTTCCGAGTGCTCCTTTTTACCATGCTGCAATTTCCGAAAATCTACGGTTGTCTGGCTACCACTGCGTGGTCGTCGGATGGATAAATAATCTTAAGAAACATAAGAGCAATAGCAGAGAGTGTGCAATGATCACAAAAAGCTGCAGCGCGAGTGTGGTTGCAATGTTATCGAGCTTCGCATTTTTCCCAAGAATCCTTATTTATGAAGTCAGTTGATTGCGAGCTTGAATCGCGAGAGATTTGTATCAGACTCAACGTAACGTTTAAGCTCACGATCACTTAGTCTACGACAAGAGGACCGATTTTAATTCCCGGTGCAGGTGGTCCAATTAGGTTATCACTGCAAGCCCCATGGTATGCGAAAGGTATGAAAAAGTCAACATGCCACCACTCAAGACGGAGCTATCAAATGCCGAGAGCTTACCTGCATAGACTACATTAAACTGCTCATATATACTTCTCTGTGGAAACTCAATCAAAACACCCCACCGTCTTCGTCGTCGTTCTCTCGAGGAGGCAAGGTGATGGCCTGTGAGTAGCCAGCTGGATTCAACCGGACAAGCTCAAACGAAGTTATTACCACTGATCTCAATGACAATTGCTGGATCGCGTTTGACCAGCTCTGCCTATGGACCGGAATGCGGCCACGGTCGGCCATCTTTAGGTAGAGTTATATCATCTCTAGCCATCATAGTAATATGGCGGACAGCGCAATGGCGGCAGGCTGCCGTAAAATAGCTGTAGATCTAGTACACTGTACCGTGGGTGATATTTCGTGCTTGATTGAAGTTGTTCGACGAAGCAGAGTCTTGAAACCCGGCGTGAACGGTAGCCTCGTCTTTGAGGACCCGGCGAAAGTTCTACGAAAGCGCATCACCGGGGGAAAGCAGCGTAGCTCGCATCGAAAGCAGACTACGTACCGGCGTCTGCTTTCGATGCTTCTTTCGATGCGACTTTCGCTGCGTGCTGTGCTGCGTTTCCCCGGTGCTGCGCGATTTCGTGAAACTTTTACCGGGTCCTCAAAAACCGGGCTACCGTTCACGCCGGATTTTAAAAACATGTTTCGTCAAACAATTTCAATCAACCACGGAATATCACCCACGCTATTGTGATGGCAGCCTGCCACCACAACTGCCAAAACGCCGTCTGCCATGGATGAATGATGGTGGCTGCCAAGTGGCTTCAGCAGCTGTATCTTGGCTAGAGGTGATATAACTCTACCTAAAGATGGCCGCCAGTGACCGCATTCGCGGAGCAGGCAAACGCAATCCAGCAATTGTCATTGAGATCAGTGGTTATTACAGCCCACCATAGCCAAGTCTAGCCAAGTTCCCCCCATACCCACACCGTTGCCTGCCCACATAGCTGTGCTGCCAGAACTAGCCGGTATTCCTTTTTCTAAACCGCTAGGTGGCGTCGTCGGCGCCGCAATTCTCAAGATGGCGGCGCCGTTAAAGAAAAGGTCTATAGACCTTTCCAAAAAAGAGCGTGTTGCCGGTGCCATTTTGAGTGATCGTGCGTACGGCGCGTGCTTTGCTCGCTTTCTGAAGCGACGAACACGCACGTGCTGGACTGTGAAGATTTCACGCTGGACTGTGATTTTGTAAACATTGGAAACGTCTATACGGCGACGGGCGGGATTGGGGCGGGGATGTTCCAGCCGCAAGTGTCGTCTGCACCGCACTCTTCGCCACGTTTTGGTGTCTACGACATTCGACGACGTCTGGACGACTTCGGCATAAGTCTGCGCATGTAGTGTCCGTAGTGTGAACGAAACTCCGAGAGTCAATAATCACAAGCGGTGAGACAACGACGGCGGTTGTGACGCGGGAAACGGCGGGAACATGGTGGGACGGCTGTACTGCTCCCAAGAAGCGCGCTGCGCGGGCGCGTTACGCCAATCACGTGGACATTGCTAAGCGCCAAGAGGAAACGTTGCTGACGTCACCCGCCATGCTTGCCCGGAGAAGTAAAAACAAGCAAAAAGGTGCCCTGAGGATGACGTTTAACTCAATGTTGGCTACACCCACGCCGTTGCCTTGACTGCGCTGTTGGTCGCGCCGCCTCGATTCGCCCGCTTGAGCCAGCCGATTTCAGCAACTTGGCGAGTTGCAAAGTTTGCCGGACCGTTTAAGAAACATTTAGGCGGAACAACGTCGTAATATTTGACGTGGGGTCTCCCCAGGTGATAATGAAGAGGTGTGCATTGTTCTCTCAAAAACAAAAATGAAGCGGAGTTGCCCTTTAAAGGAATACTTCAACGAAATTCGAAATATACCTGTTGTGTTCAGCAATAGGCTGAATATGATCCACAATATCCCTAAATGACAATCGCACGTTTATATTTTTTGAGCCTGATGGTTGTATCTTTTGTTATAAAAGGCCCACTATGGCAAGCGCTCGGAGAGCAGCCAGCGGAGAGCACGTCACCTCCGGCGCAATCATGACGTAGTTTGTCTCGGGATGAGCAAAACTGCGGCAAGGCTGACGTCGCCAGGATACCCTGTAGCCGTTCCAGCCACCGAAGTGGTCGAAGCACGCCAACGATCCGGTCACCGCAACTAACCGCAAAGCTGTTTTTGCAGCTTTGCTGCAAAAGCGGCGACGTCTGGGACACACAAAAGAGAGTCCTGTTGAGTGGGGAGTTTCTCCCTCCCCTCTTCTCTTGTGCTGGACGTAGATCTATTAGGATAACGTTAGGTTCAAAGCAAATAGTTCTAGGCGAGACAGTTATTGTCACTACCTGTCAAGGTTCCTAGACGGGCATTACGAACGATGCTTTAGCGACATCCACCAGGTGCTCTTTGCTAATCGTTTGATTCGTTTTAAAATTCATTTTCGTGTCTTATTTACCAAGATATTGGTGTGTCCGATGTGATACTGCTCCTTTGAACACGTATAGACCAAAAAATTAGCTCCGAAATTTTGTTGTAGTATATCCTTTTAAAGGGACACTGACAGGGTATTTAAGCTCGCCAAGATTTTTACTTGTACATGACATATGAGAGCCCTACTACCCAGAAAACTATTGACGGCTCGAAATTCGTTTTCTTTACGCCCTAAAACCGCCGATCGAGGACCGGCCGGTTTGAGTCACGCTCACTCTCTTCTCTGTGGCCACGTGCCGTTTTCTATGGTTTAGACACAACCACCAAAGATAATCAAAGTCGTGGGTAATCGAAGGCACACGAACAATACCAAAAATAGACAAACTATTATACCCATTTTTTGTGGCTTTTAAAATGCTGCAAGTACGTTGATTGAAGAAAACAAAGTTGCACAGCCACTTGACTTCCGGTAACTTTCTCCTCCTCTATATTTGCTCTTCATCCCCCGTCTAGTTTCGGTTTCTTTTCCAAGCAGTTGAGTTTCTTTTTTTACTTGACTAAAATATACGTGACTCTGTAGAAAAATAATGACTGGGTAGTCTTCCAACAAAATAATAAATCTCTTGGAGGAAAAAAAGGGGGGTGTCAGTGTTTTTTTTGAAGGGACACTGACAGGGTATTTATTCTCGCCGAGGTTTTTAGTCGTACATGACATATGAGAGCCGAACTACCCAGAACAGAATTTGCGGCTCGGAAATCGGTTTGTTTCCGCCCAAAAACCGCCGATTGAGAACTGGCCGGTTTGAGTCGTGCTCACTCTCTTCTCCGTGGTCACCGGCCGTTTTCTAAGGTTTAGACACAACCATAGTAAATTTCATCAAGGTCGTGGGTCATTGAAGGCACACACTCAATACTAAAATAGAAACAAACACGAAATCTATTTTTTTGTGGCTTCTAAAAAGCTGAAAATACGTTGATTGAAAAAAAAAAAAAGTTGCACAGAGAACCGGAAGCATTCTGTGCGTTCACTGCGTAATTCTCAACATAGCGTCGTCTCGCGTATCGTGGGACTCGCGGGCTGGACGGCGATGACAGCGGACTACGGGCGTGAGACCTTTACTTCAGGACTGTTGTTCGCGGTACCGGCGAATTGTCTTCCTTCGAAAGAGAATTTTTGGACTTATCAAAAGAATTGGGATTTATTCCGTACGACACGCCCGACCACCAAGCCGATTTGCACGAAGACGTCGCCGAGCCGTCGCCGAGCCGTCGCCCCTTCTCGTGGCTGAAGTCATCGTTCGCGAAAACGCCAAGCACGAAGTGCGTACTTCGAGTTGAATATGGACGCGTACGATTTCTTTACTAGGTGCGAATGTGGCCAATGCGTGGTGCTTCCAGACTTCGAGCCGGAGGATGCCTTTGCTGGAAGTAAATAGGTAGCAAACGTTTCGACCAGCAGTAGACCGGCTGCATGAATACGAACGAAAGAGTTCCCGCAGTAGCTCAGTGGAAAGGTGTCCACTTCACACGCAGTCGACCTAGGTTCGATCCATAGTTTTTTTTAATGTTTTTTTGTCGAACATTTTTCGTTTTTTACACATTTCTTTTTACAATTATCACTGAAAAAAACAAACAAATGTTGTGGATTGAACGTCGCTGAAGTAAATGGTGTGAGATTCCCTTTTTGACACCTGTATAAGCTCAATCTAGTCACTTACCACAAAATGCAAGGAGCATATAAATCGGGTAGCGTGCGTGTTTCGATATGCCCGCAACTGTTCTGCAGGAATTACACCCAGCCCTTGGTCCCGATCCCGTTGATCTTTCGAAAACTGCCACTGTCGGATGTAGGACCTGTGAGGCAGCTCTTCACGCAACATCTTGTGGGAATTCTTTTCGGAGCCGATCACGGGGATTCACCACGGGCACTCACTATTCACCTCCAACTCTTCAATGTACAAAACAACTCATTTTGAAGTGCAGAACAGCGAGCGGAACAAACATAACTGCAAAGCAATCGCACGGCAAACAATTCCCGCAACGTGTCGTCTGCTGCGCGCGGCCAAAAAAAAAAAAAAAAAAAAGGGGAAAAAAAACAAAAAGCGCGCGGTCGGGTGTACTCGGGAGAAAGAAGAAGCTACCGACGAGTTCGGACGCGTTTTCTTGAGCTCCCGCTATTAGGCCTAGTACCTAATACCGATGACCTCGAATACCCCACCGACTTCCAGCTTCTCACCCGCCGCGGCCTTATCCGTGGACGGGAACCTTGAGGAGATGGACACGCGCCCAGCAAGCCAGGGAAGTCCTGCCGCCGCCGCGACGGATCAGCTTCCCACTTCGCTGATCGCACCCGCAACACGCACCGTGGAGGAGAAACCTTTTCTTGGTGAATCTTCCACAACTACCAATAACGTAGATTCGGCGGAAAGCGCGCTGAAGGCTCTATTTGCGGCGATTCCGAGAGAACGCCTCATTGACATCTTTAAGAACTTTCTCGAAGGGTCCAGTCCAAGCAAACCCAGCAAGGGCAAGAAGAAAAAATCGGACAAGACAAACCCGCCGACGGCGAATTTATTGCCGAACTCTACAAGCGTTGCTGAGTCCGAAGCAACAACGCCAGCCCAAGGAACGCCGAGCACAGCGGCAAGTCGGCGCCAAGACGCCGATACAACTGCGCTCATGACATTTACAGCTGGCTGTGCGCAAGATGGCGCTGCCGCAACCGAGTGGCAAGGTCCATTGTCCTCAGACAACGAAAAATGGACACCAGTCACCTACAAGAAAAGAAAGCGGGTACGAGTAGACCCCTCACTCCAAGCCCACGGAACGGTACGACCCCGACAGCGCCTGTTCGAGTACAAGGTTCGCCCTACGAACTCTCAAGTCTCGATAAAGCCTTACCTTCAACAGCTCAAGACGCAATGCACCATGCTGCGCACTACAGCATCGTTCTCGATGCACCTCATCGAGCAAGCCAACACCATTTCGGTCCGTACGGACACGGAGGAGCTGGCAAAAACGATAAGTGAGATTACAGAAATCAAAGTGCAGGGACGCGAAGCACTTCCCGTACAAGTCTTCCGCACGTTTGGCACTTCATACACCAAAGGTATCATCTATGATATCTACCCTAAAGAGCAGGACCCGCGCGACGAAGTCCTCAACCGCGAACTCGAATCGGAGAAGATCGACATCGTGGCCGCCCGTCGGCTAGGCAAGTCGAACACGGCTGTCATCACGTTCGACGGAGAGAGACTACCGAGGTCGATCTTCTACGGCAAGCGCTACATGAGGGTATTCCCACACAAGCCAAAGGCTGTTACGTTCCGTAACTGCCACAGGCTGGGCCACAAACCTGACATCTGCCCGAATCAGGCGGTGTGTCCGATCTGTGGAGCTTCTCACCTAGCCGACACTGATCCCGCCAAGGGACCAGGATGTCCGGACTCTACTCCCTACTGCCAGGGGTGCAAGAAGAAAGGCCACCTGGGTACCGATCGCAAATGCCCAACATGGTCGGCAACGAACAAACGGATGCGGGAGGACATCCAGAAATTGAAAAAAGAACACCGACTCCAACAGCCGTCGGAGAACACAGAAATAGTAAAAAAAACTACGACAACACAGAGCGGCACTTTATGGGCTGACAAGGTGAAGCAGAACATCAATGCACCCCCACCCGCTCCCACTGCAGGGTCAGAAACACAAGAGCTTCGCAACATGTGCAGCTACCTCAAAGCGGAACTCGACAGGCTTAAAGCCACAGTCCAGTCCCAACAAGAGGAAATCAAGCAATGCAGGGAAACTGCTAACCGGCAAAAGGCGCTAGCAGCCCAAATCCTCAACGAAAAATGATCAGAGTTCTCCAGTGGAACTGTCAGGGGCTCCGCAAACGGGCAGCGGAACTCCGAGTACGCCTTCTGGATAAGCCTGACGAACGCCCGGACATACTGTTACTTCAGGAAACGAACTCCACAGCCGTCAATCTTTATGGATACCTGGTATACTCCAGTCCCTCCATAACCACCAAACGCCCTGGAGAAACGAATTCACCTCCAGGGAAGGCTCTTGTCTACGTGAGGGACGACTGGCCTCAGCACCAAGTCGACCTCACCCCGTACTCCAACGACGGGCAGGAAATTGTGGCGGTGCGGATCCAGGTCCAGCAGCACCACATCGTCCTAGCATCTATCTACTACAGACCGCTCAAGTCCGCGACACAGCAAAGAACCAACCTATGGATCTCCCATATTCACGATCTCTACCCCAAAGAACAAAAGCTCTACGGAGGAGACTTTAATCTCCACCACCCTATGTGGGGATACAACCATGAATCTCCGGGAGCGAAAGACTTAGTGGGTGAGATGCATACCTTCCGCCTAAACCTGGTCAACAAGAAAGGAGTCAAAACAAGACTAGGAGGTTCCGGGCAGTCGGATACCACACCCGACCTCACCTGGACCACGAACCCATACATTCAACACCACAAGTGGAAATGCCTACCGGATACGTGGGGTAGCGACCACTTTCCCATCCGCTTCGAATTCTCGCCGACGAGACGGGTAAAGGACAAGGTTAAAAAACGCACAGCCAACATCGTACACTGGGACAAATTTAGGGAAGCCCTTAACAGCGAGGAACTCGAAGACGCTGACTTTGAATCACGCCTCCACAACGCCGTGAGGACTGCAACCATCAAAAAGGACATTGATGAAGATACTCCAACACCCGATCTCCACCTCCTCAAGCTGTGGGCCAAGCGACTGCAAAAGATACAAAAGTACCGTAAAGGGCCCAAAAGCACCGAAGCCAGATGCAACATCACCAGGGCTACGGTTGAAGCGAAGGTCTACGCACAAAAACTCGACGAACACCGCTGGCTCGAATACAGCGCATCGCTCTCCGAGAAAACGTCGATATCGAAACTGTGGGCCACGAATCGCGCGCTTCTTGGAAAGAAGAAATGCAAAGGGGCAACACTCACACTTGCCCTTAAGCTCAACAAGACTGAGAAACAACTCGCCGGAATGGCAGGGGACCTCTTTTTTCCCCAGCCCGACTTGACGAATTGTCCTTCGCCATACCACCACGAAGTCCTGGCTCCGGATTACGGCATGGACCGGCCCTTCACGCGGGGCGAGCTCGAAAGCGCTCTTCAACGCGGAAAAACCCACACAGCCCCCGGACTCGACAAGATCAACATGACAATGCTGAGAAACCTTCCAGATCTTACCAAATCCGAGCTTCTAGAGTGGATTAATGAGATCTGGGAGACTGGCAAGCTTCCCAAAAGCTGGAAACATTCCCTCGTCATCCCAATCCCCAAGCCGGGCAAGGACAAAGGTACCCTCACAAACTACAGACCGATCTCCCTTACGTCTTGTACCTGCAAGATAATGGAGCGCATGGTACTTTCAAGAATAGAATGGTTTCTCGAATCCAACAACTCTTTCCACCCGGCCCAGACGGGGTTTCGACCCGGCGTCGGCACCCAAGAAAGCCTGGCTCTGATATCGGCGGATATTATCCGCAACATCAACCCTGACCGCTCCACGATCAGAACAATCATCACAGTTGACGTCAAAAAGGCTTTCGATTCTGTTCCACACTCAACAATCATAGAAGAATCTCAGCGCCTTGGCATCACTGGGAGATCCTTAAACTTTATCAAGACTTTCCTCGAAGGCAGAACCTTTTCGGTCCGCTGCGGAGCCAACTGCAGTGAACCCAAGGCCAACCTCGTAGGTGTCCCGCAAGGCTCTGTCATCTCACCGATGCTTTTCAACATCGTGATGGCGGCCCTACCCTTCGAACTCGAAAAAATTAACAAGCTAGGGTTTACGATGTACGCCGACGACGTATCGATCTGGACCAAGAGCGAAGACATCGAGAGGCAACAAGCCACACTCCAAGCCGGCCTAGACATGATCGAAGCCCACCTTCACAAGGTAGGCCTCCAAGCCTCCCCAGACAAGACAAACTATGTCACCATAGCACCCAAACGACAACGAGTAATGAAGATTGGCGACCAGCTCCATCTCGTGCTCGCAGGAAAGCGAATCCAGCCCTCTACGTCTGTCAAGATCCTGGGAATTACCGTGGAGGAGACAGGCAAAGGGGACATATGGCTTCAAGACACGCTGAAGTACTGCAACTCTGCCCTCAATGCCATCAGAAGAATCTGTAACGCCAAGGGCGGTGCAACGGACGAGATCGCCAGAAGGATGGTAAAGGCCATGGTAGTCTCTCGAGTCTGCTACGGAGCCCGACACTACTGGCTCACCAAGGCACAATGGCGAAAACTTGAGTCCTTGAACAACCAAGCTATGAGGATCATCACGGGCCTCCCTCGGTTCACCCCGCTCGGGAAACTAAAGGAGCACGCACAGATCAATTCACTTCATGACACCGTCGTCGCTCGCACGGTTGCACACGGCGAACGTCTTAAGCACTCTAAGCAAGGACGGGAAATCCTGAAACTTCTATGGCGCGCAACAGAAGGCCTCCCCGACCTTCCCGAGCACCTCCCTCCTTGGGAGGATCACATGAACATTGCCGAAAACAAGCCGACTGCTCGAAAAGGCGACTCCCAACAGCAAGCACGAATCGCAAAAGCGCACTCCAAAATGGTTCAGACATGGACCAACCCCACTGACATCATGGCCGCATATACCGACACCGCCGCAGAAGACTCCCCGGTTCCGCTGAAGACCGCGGCAGTCTATTTTCCAGCTCTCGGCGCCTCGGCCGCGAACGCACTTCCAATGCGCACCTCCATCAAAGGGGGTGAACTTGCGGCGATTCACCTCACCCTCGAAACAGTCCTCAAGTCACAACATCCGCTACCTCGCGAACTACGAGTGTTCTCGGACTCGCAGGAAGCAATTAAAGAATGCCGGAAAGCAAGAAGCCCGAGCCGCATAGTTCGGGAAATCAAGAAGCTCGCCTCCCTACTCCTGCAGAAAGGAACGACCACCAAAATCTCCTGGGTCCCTGCGCATGCAGGCATCGAGGGCAATGAAGAGGCTCATCAGCTAGCTCGCGCGTCCCTTTCCTTTCTCCGCGAAGCTGCTGACGTCCCTCCACATATACACGACCATGGCTATGCCCCCGCCTGTGATCAGGACACGGCTGGCCAAACAGATCAAGGATACGACCCGGATGAAGAACGGGCCCAGATTAAAGAGCACTACCGGACCACACTGTGGGAGAAACTTCCTCCGAACGCAGATCCCCTTCCCCAGGGTTTCGGCAGACGAGCCAGCGTTCTCCTCACGAAAATACGCACGGACACCACCTGCACGCCCGCCCGCATCGCATCATGGAGCAAAGGAACCAGGTCTGGAACCTGTTCAAGGTGCACCATGGGCAAGAAGGCCGACACTCACCACATCCTATGGGAGTGCCCCAAAACAAAAGAAGCCAGGACAAAGCACCGACCCCCAGACATTAGCTCCCTGGAGGGATGGACCCACCCGCCTGGATCCCAGGACAACCAAAGGAGAATCCTGAACGGCCTCCTAGATTTTATCTATGAGGCCAAGTTGGACATCTTCATGTAATCCCTTCCCTTTTAGTTCGTGCCAGCGTCCAGACCGCGTAGTTACCGACGCCCTCCCTCTCCTTTTTCCCTCTAGATTATGGCCAATAAACGCATTATGAACTGAACTGAACGGGTGTACTCACGTGACTTCCTGCACACTCTCCTCCTTATTTCTCCGAGCTCCGTGCCCAGGTTTCGGTTTCGAGCGGTTGCGTTTTTTTGACCTTATTAAAAATATACGTGACCATGTAGCAAAATATTAATTGGGTAATCTTCTGATACCATATTAAATCGCCTGGCAAGAAATTAAAAAAAAAAATGTCTTGAGGTTGTCAGTGTCCCTTTAAAGTCAGACAGCGAGAGGCGCAATACGTATCGCGATCGTGACGTCAGTAGTTCATGCACTGAAAAGTCCCGCTTGAGGAAGAAGGGTCCAGACTTGTACACGTTACTGAAAAATAGTAAGGAATTACATTTACAATTACTCAAGGCTAAATTGTAATTTATTACAATTACAATTACCCTCACATAAAAGTAACTGACCGTTACCCCAAAAAGTAATCCGTTACTTTCGTGGCGTTACTTTCAACATTATTGTCCTCAAGTAAGAAAAAAAGGGAAGAGGGTTATTTAAGTTCTTATTGTTGCAACCTGTTCCATTTAATGACCTTGAGTATTTTGAGCAACAACTGACTCTCGAAAGTCTTGTCAGACATTTTGCGTTATTTCTTACTCAATATGTCGACTGCTACGCTGAACACCCTTTGAACTGAGGCACTGGATGGGAGTTCCATATTGTTCCTCACGAATGCTTCATGCTCTGCAATGAGCTTTTTCAGCGAAGCAATGGAAGTACTATTTACCTCGAAGATAGAGCAAAGCTTCTTCGTTGCAGCTGTTGCCGCGAAGCTGTGGAAGTCATCATACATCTAGCCAAAACTAGAATAAGTATTGATTTATGTCCATCTTACTATACCGACATATATTGCCAGACAATAGCAAAACATATAGTTGTAACATTAAGGTTATAATTAAATAATAAATAAGGTTTGGCTCGATATTCCTCTTCCTTTGGTTCTGAACATGTCGAGCCTCGGTTGAGGCGTTGGTGAATAAAAAAAAAGTTTCCTGTATATAAATATAAGTAATAAATAAAAGGACACTCATAACAACAATTAATTAGAACGTCGGTTAAAACAAGGAAATGTAAACGCACGTTTGCCGTGTGTACCTCTCTTGGTGCCGTTCAAAAACGCACGGAGCACGAACCGACTGCAGTTTACTCCGGTGTTCTCCAGGTAGACGTCCGCTGATGCCACGGGCAGCGAAGGGCAGAGTACTAAGTAAGCCGCGCTATGGTCCCACTCACGAGTTTCACTCTCTCCTCAAGCCCAGAATATCAAGTCTACGTCAGCCACCATTATGTTTTATTTCTAAAGAATATCTGCTTGAGATAGGATGCGTCCTGCTGGGGTAAAAACAGGAAGAAGAAGAAGAAGGAAGGACTATTAGCATTTTCCAAGTGCTCGCATAAAAGCTGACTCACAAAAAGGGTGACTGAGATGGAGATAACCTGGCTGGAATTCACAAATAAAGTGGGCCAACCCTAGAAGTTGGACTACAAAAAAGTAAGTAGCTTTTAAAACAGGGTAAAATAATGTGAAAGAAACAGAAAAAAATACATCCTGCTTTATAAGAGAAGATGATAAGTGTGCAGCAACGAACAAAGATGCTTGTGGCAATAACACCTTCACATATTATCACATCTCTTTTAGTGGATTTTAGGGTAGACGGAGCGTTATCTCGTGCTGTGACATTATGAAAATGGTCGTAGTCACTATAACCGAGAAGGACATTGTTAATTCTTGTCTGTGCACTCACCACCTCGAGGTTATCGAAGAGGCACACAATCACTTGGTGTCCTCCTCTCCCCGTCTTCGATCGCAAAGAAAAACCAAAGGGACTAAAAAAGCGGATATAACTTGCCCCCCCCCCCCCCCCCTCTTTTTTTTTTTTGTAGAAATGTTTATTTAGATTTTTTGAGATTGTTGTTAGCGTCTAAAAAAATAGATTCAGGGGCTTGGTGTTGCAAACAAAGGCTTTGCGGAACTGAAGAGTGCCAAGCCTCCCTTTGCGCTGGTCAATTCGCGCGATAGTGTCACTGCGCTCGACTTTACCGAAATCAAAACAACCCTTTCTTTAGAAAAGGGGGGGGGGGGGGTTGGCCCTGAAAAAAAAATGTAACGGATTACAAGGAATCCGTTACGTAAAAAATGTAAGGGAATTACTTTAAAATTACTCCAGGAAATATGTAATTATTCCGTTACAAAATTACTGATAAATGTAAGGGATTACAAGTAATTTCGTTACTTGTAACGGATTACGTACAAGTCTGGAAGGGTCCCCCTTCACTGCCAAGGGTATTATTGTTATGGTCCTCGCAGTTTGGTGGCGTCAACACGCAACAATCTCGCCTGGTAGTAATATCTGAACTGTACGCCCTAAGGCCTGTGTACATATCTTGCCCGAACCGTCATTCGTGGCCATGCCGGTATTTTAAATGCCACGAGCGTTCAGTTCACTGTTAGTTCCACACTGCAAAAGTAGTAACTCCAAGTAACCAGTAAGTAGAAATAATCGTCAGTACCCAGCAATGGCGATAACTGCAAGCTATGTATAGGGAGTATTCACTGGCGGCCATATTTTTGTGCGCGGCTGCTGAACGCGTGCTGACAGCGAGCTTCCGCAGGTCTTTTGCAATCTGCATTCCGCTCCATGAAGGTTGCCGGTCTTAGCGGCCTATTGCCGGTCTTAGTAGGTGCTCTGAGCATGCGCCCTAACCATCGCACTCAAACATGGCGTCCAGTGAATAAGCATCCGGGCCCGGGGGGGGGGGGGGGGGGGGTCTTAACATATATAATGTAATAAACGCGTTAGCCTTCTTCACCGTCACATTCAGGACTAAGTAACTCCCCAAGCGAGCCATACTGCCGCGAAATGGCGATCTTCTTAGGAATTTGTGATGTGGCGGCATTCCAACAGAGCTTCACAGACCGCCACCGGACTCAATTTTGAAATCCGTTAATTCGTTTTAAAAAGAGTTTTCTTGAGTCCTCTGCCAGCAGCCCAGAAAGACTAGTCTAGGCTAGTGTTTCTGGGCTGCCAGTACAACGTAGACCACATCTAAACAAAGAAATAGGCGCAAACATTTTGTTTCCGTGCCCATTTAAGGGTGAACAAAGTATACCACTAGGTTTAAAAAAAATAAAATAAAACGTTTGGCCTACGCGTTTTTTGAAGCCGTGAAAGCGAACTAATGTCAATATCTTATCACGCGCTTCTCAAGCGACGCTCGCGTCTCGGGTATACCGCCGACATAGCCACGTCCCCGAGACAGGCACACGGTTTGTGCAACCCCTGCTTGTTCAAAAGAAAAAAAAAAATGTTTTTCTTTTAACAGTCAAATTCGGACACGCGTGTCAAAAAATAAATTTTACACCAAAAAATAATAATAATTTTAGAGCATGGTTAAAAATCGCGCACAAAAAGACAAGGAAAAACAGAAAGGAACACAGACAAGTTCTGTGTTCCTTTCTTGTTTGTCCTTGTCTTTTTGTGCGCGATTTTTAACCATGTTCAACGTTTACCAACTCGCCCAGCTTACCACTCTACTACATTTTAGAGCAATATTGACGGCGAGAGTTTTACTTGAAATTTTTCGCGCGAAGTCCATGACGTCACGGGTCATTCCGGAATGACCATCTCGGTCGTGAAGGCGAAGCCAATCCACCTCTCCTCCACGCGCCCGAAATGCCGAGAGAGAAAACAAGTGGAAAGGAGGTGACTGCCGACACAATGGCGTCTCGCACCACCAATATTTATCTAAATTTTTTTTTCGAGTAAACTTAATTTTTTGACACGCGTGTCCCAACCAGACTATTTAATAAAAAATTGTTTTTTTTTCAGGGGCGGAGCTTGTATTGCAGAAAAGCCGACGTCGGGGGCGTGCGCTAAAATCCAGGATTGGTCGATAGGGTCATGACGTCACAACCACATGACCTCGAGCGAGAATTTCAAACAACCCACAAAGCTTACACGTACATTGTTGAAATAAAGGAGCTAACACGGTGTTCTTACTTCCTCTGCGAGTCACCGTTTCGTGCGCGAAAACGAATGCAACGCGGCTGCTGAGCCTTCACCAAAAGAGAAAACAATGCTATTGTAAATATACTAATTAAAGTACGGCAAGTAACCAAGTCCTAAACATGTAAGAGCCCTACGTTTCGAACCTAAGGAGTGGCGTTTTTCGGTCTTCTTCTTTCAGGGATGTGGCGCATTTCTTGATCTTTCACTGATATGGCGAAGCCCGTTTACAAACACTGTTGGTAAAGCACCAAGGCGCCTATTTATGTTTCTTGACGTCGTTTGAATGTGCCAGGACTCGATGAAAAGCCTATGTCGTTTGTTAGTTTCCGCGTCGATAATGCTGGTGTTGTCGAAATCAGTCCGGTGGTCTTTGACTTCGCACTGCTCAGCGACTGCGCTGCACTCGTGGTCGTGCTTGCGAGCGTCGTTTTTGTGTTGGCGTATTTTTTCATTAAAGTTCTTCGTCTCGCCGATGTAAGTGACTGGACGATCTGCACAAGGGATCTTAAAACCCACGTACGCCCTGCGATTTTTCTTTTGGAGGGTGATCTTTTGGGCGGGGCATGAGTGACCCAAGCGTGGACATCGGCTTGTGGTCCACGCTGGTTCCTTCTTTGGCTAGCATATCTTGCCAGCGCCTCGCTTGTTCCTTTGATGTAAGGTACGCAGATGCGGGAGGTTGAGCGTGGCTGCGTACATGCTTGTGGTTGCTGGTGTCGGTGACCTCGACCTTGAAGACGGGCAACGCGTTGGATAAAGATTCTCGTGTATCCGATCTTTTCGAGATCAGCACAGATAGCTTTTTCCTTCTTCTGTCGGCCTCAGACGAGCATATATAGCCTTCGCCCTAGACAGCAGTGTCCTGACTACCGATACTTTGTGGGAGGCTGGTTCACCCAGCCTGCTACAAAGCATCGGTGGTCAGGACACTGCTGTCTAGGGCGACGACTATATTCTCACCGTCTAGGGCTGATACTATATGGTGAAAATCACGTTTCCCAGAATATACCGTATCATTTGTCACTTGCGCAGTGGACTGCGTTAATTCCTGGTCGATCGTTAGTTCTTTCGGCAGAAAATATCGAAGAGAACAACACTCGTAAAGGCTGTAAACACGCAGTTACCATATACCCCGCACTTCGACGTAACCGCTGGTAGTACTGCACTGTACGATGGTAACCGCACGGCGTCCATTTGCAATCCATGACCCCGCGGCCCCGTTGCGCTCTCGCGCGTGCGCAGGCGTTTTCCGAATTTTGCCGAATCTTTGGCGAACTTTCCTTCAAAAGTTTGGCAGATTCGGTCCATCACTAACGCTAGTATCAATCATATGATAACATAATAAACGTAAAGCGGGCACTCGAACAGGCCCGAGCGGCCCAGATAGCGGAAAGACGCGTAGGATACCTAGCAGTCGACAAAGGCACTAAATTAATTTTGGTTTCGATTAACGTTAGTTTCGGTTCCGTATTTTCAGCTTTTGCTTGGTTTCGCTTGCGAGTTTTTATTTTTTAGGTACTTACAAGTTTACTTTTCAGTCATTTTGAAGTCACCCTTTAAGGCTAATGACGGTTTTTTAGCGCAGTCATATTTTTTGTTAGAACACTGTTTTTTTGCGAGCACAGTCTATGGGTCATTGTTATAACTTTGTGATTTACTAGATCTTGATATATCTATATTTTGTATATCTTGTATTTCTGTGCAGCAGTTTTTTCACCATTTTTTTCTTGTTTTATGTGCAACCATTGTTTTTTGTAGCGTTATTTATGTTTACCGCCCACCCTGCTTGGACCTCGAAGGGTCTACAGTATGTAATAAATAAATAAATAAATAAATAATGAATTTACCAAAAATGAGTACAGGGGCCATATTTTCCTACTATCATTTTTTTCCGTATAGAAAACACAGTCCCAGTTTTAAACAAGAATCTCTTCAACTTTCATAACAAGTAGTATACATTAGTGTCCCTGTGTCTTGTTGAGAGTAGCTGTGTCACCGGCCCAGGAAATAACAGCAACCGGAAGAAGTGATCTAAAAATAGCTTATCGTGGGCAAAATCACGTAAATCGTGTAACTACAAATACAAAGAACTACAAATCGAAATTCTTTTTCTTTCCGCCCGACAACAGCCGGTCGAGAATTCGCCGGTTTCAATCGCGCTCACTTCACTCAGAGAAAGAACCGGATGATGTCTCAAAAGACGATAGCGCGTTTTCACATAACAATACGCCATTTTTTTATGATTGGGGTTGTACTTTGAAGTTGGGAGTTGTACTTTCCTCGGAAAGTACCAGAAAAATACTTTAGTAAAGAACAAGTACCTGCTCAGAGAATGTACTTATTAAATGCAGACATGTACTGTACAAGTTACTAAAAAAGGCAATTAAGTTAAGTTACTGAATATTGGCCTCAAAAGTAATTTGAGTAGAGTAGAATTACTGAAATGGAAAGTAATTGAGTAAATTACTAACTACCGTGAAAAAAAGCGAATTACTTTTGTAGTTGCAGTACTTTCTTAAGGTTGCAAGAAAGTACGTAGGTTTTGATCTGTTTGCGAAATTCTGCTTGCGTAATATAAAGAGGCTTGGGTTTCCGTAAACTACATATAAAAAAAATAAGGCGATTAAGCTTCTTTGTGATGCGAAATTAGAGAGCAGGTCTCATTTCGCATCAGAGAAATTAGAGCGCAGGCCTAATTTTGCATCCTTAGACCGCATGTTGATTTTTGATATACCGTGGTAGAAAATTTGAGGTGTGTATATATATATATACATATATATATAGGCGTGTGTGTGTGTGTGTGGGGGGGGGGGGTGTTGTCGTTTTTGTTTTTAGCTGCGCCAAAGTTTCAAAAAAGGGAACGTGAGGTAGAGCAATTTGAGCCCTGGGGAAGTGTTCATGGCCACGGCGGCCTCTAGAAAAAGAGGTGAAGTTATGTAATTAGTTAATTAACTAAATGTTTTAACAAACTTTTTAATTTTTCACGTGAGGGCGGGTAATGTATTTAAAGGATTGAAGATCGACCTCAATATGGCAGAGTGTCACTTTCATCCGAGACGGACCCCGAAATCAGAGAAACAGGACGAACAGGTTAGGAAATTCCACCGTATGTGCATATATTTACATAAATAAACAAAGCGAAAGGCATAAGCAAACATCCAGTACAGTATAGTCTTGCACCCATAAAACCAAGTCTCCACCCCTAGCACTCACGACCTTGAAGTGCCCCTGCTCGTGTGCGCTTGCAGGTCTATTTCCCTGAGGAAGATCATCGTCTTGCCGCTTTGACGAAAGATGCCTCGTTGGTTCATGGTAGATTCCCAGGAGCGTACCTCGGGTGGGCTTCCTCCGAAGCGTAGCCGAAGTCGCCCCGTCGGTTCACGGTGGACTCCCGGGAGCGGACCTCGGGTGGGCTTCCTCCGGAGCGTAGCCGAAGTCGCCGTGCTGTTCACTGGACCAGCGCTGTCTCGTCCCTCTTGATACTCAAGGGAAGGAAGACGAAGTGCCCCAGCTGAAGAACGCTGAATCTTATGCCCCCGGAAAAACTTCGTAAATTCCCGGTCCTGATCCTAGGATTAACTCCAAATAGATAACAGGGTCAAACACCGTCTTCGGCAACCCAGGGATCCATTTCTTCAAGGCTCCGTACCTCGGAAAAACCGTAAAAGGTACCGTAAGCCCCTTGCAGCCGGTGTCACCGCACTAAACCTCGCGAGGAATACGGCAGCCAGCGCCAACGACTCACCTACAGCTGCGATAAAAGCTCGCACTGCACCGCATACAATCAGCGCCGTTATCGCCACCGCTATGTCTGTCACCGATTCAGCTGCTATTGCCTCGTCACCTCAAAGCATGAAAACCTCCGAAGGCACGACTTCGCAGAAAACAGTTGCATTAGCGCCTCGACAAACCACCGCAATGACTATCATAATGAAAACCACCGACGATTTCAACCTTTCTACTATCCCACTCCTTGTGATTAGTAATCAGATACGTACGACTGCCCAACTCACCTAACAAGAACAGCTGGACACTTACATAAAGCTTCGGGCCCCGCAAAACTTGATAGCCATCGACACCTACCGCCCCACCGCTGCGGAAAAGATCATGGCTCTCCAGCAAATTGCAATTCAAGATAAACTTCATCCGCTATCAACATACATAGCTAACGACCCCAACAACGCCCGGGCATTCATCCACGGCATTCCTCTGGACGTCACCGATGCTACCATCAAAGAGGAACTCTACATCCAGGGCCGACGGATCATCAACTTCCGGCGGCTTGGCATGACGTACACTCTTCTCCTCACGGTGGAAGGCCCTACCATCTCGAGGTACACCATCTTCTCCTCTGGCGTCTACAAGCTTTACCCTCCGAAACCCCTGAACAAGCTGTGTCTTTACTGCTTTAGCCTGCAACATCGCTCAGATGTGTGCCCAAACCGAAATGAATATGTGTGCTGCGCCAACTGCGGCCAAAAGTTTCCGCCCTCCCAGATCCCGTACGAGACCCCTACGAGTGTGACACCAAGTGCATAAACTGTCAGGGTGAACACGCTGCCACAGACCCTCAGTGCCTTCGCAGAACAGAAATTAACAATAATGCGGGACGAAGAGCTGAACCACGCCAACTACAGCCCCCCCGGCCCCCCCCCCCAGCGTGACTCATTGACAGACTGGCCGGACCTGCCCACAAACAATCGCTACGCACTGCTGGCATCTCACCATCGAAGCAGAAGCAGGAGTCGGAGCTTCAGTCGCAATCGCAGCCAGAGCAGGACCAGCGGCATGCAAGACGGGCATCCCCCCAAGAAAAAGATACCACCAGTTTTAAAACCTAAAGTTACGTTCAGCGAAGCCACGAATCGATTATGGGAAAAACCAGCCGCCCAGGTGGCGTCGGCACCATTCCGGCGTACCCGCAACAACTCTCAAGAATCAGTAACGGAGACCACAATATTTGAAGCTTTGCGGAAGGAATGGCCACCCCTGCCGGTCATCGAACCCCATTCGTCACAATCAACAGCGACAGATCCTGAGAGTGGTCCGGTTTTCCCACCTCTCAACCCAATACCCACTCCCTCCCACCCACCTCCTTCTCTTCCCTACTCTGAAACTTTCACCGCCCACCTCAAACAGATAATCCAGCAAACAGTAGAGCAGATTTTTGAACGCATAATCAGGGAGCAGCTTACACACGTCATAAGCACAACACTTGCCCCTTACACACAACAATTTGAGACAGTTCAAAGTCGTATACAGGCCCTAGAAGAGAAGGCGCAACCACACAAACGCCCCGCGATACAGCCCGTAGAACACCAGAATGGCAACTAACCCTACACAAGCGACCCCACCTCAGCACACAACAATACCACATGCACTCATAATCTGGCAATGGAACTGCAGAGGCTTGCGTCGAAAGAAGGAACACTTGCTGCAACAGATGATTCTCATGGCGACTGAGCCCGATATCATCGCACTCCAGGAAACTAGGGGAATTTTCCCAATACGTGGCTATAACCACTTTGTGGAACCAAGTATCCGTCAAAAGTAAAGAGGCACAATCGTACCCAACATCCCAATTATGACAACCACATACGTGAGAAAATCCATTCCAACGATCCCATTAGAGACGGCACACATCAATACCCACACCGCGGAGCACGTTGCTACGCGGTCAGACATCGGTCAACACACGCTCGATATTGTCAACTGTTAGTGGATTCCAAATCAACAGGACTTCACCGTGGCGCAACTCAGATCTATACAAGCCAGGCTCAGCAGGCAGCGTTCCACACTTCTGTTGGGGGACTTTAACAGCCACCACGTCGCATGGGGATATACTCAAACAACTTCACTAGGCCGCAAATTAGACAACCTCACAAGCAATCAGTACCTCACGCTACTGAACGATACTACCCAAGCTACAAGAATCGGCACGGCACAAGAACAAGATACAATACCCGATCTCACGTGGGTCAGGAGCCATCTCCCGGCGACATGGGAAAAACACTCAAGATTCTCTGGGAAGTGACCATTATATCCTGGAGATCCAAATCCAACTGCGTAAGAAACGCGGAGCTCCGATTGCCAACTACAACCGGACAAAAATCGTGAACTGGCCCAAAGCCCGCAGGGAACTTGAGGACTGCAATGATCCCATTGACGACCCGGAGGAATGGACGCGACTCATCCACACTGCTATCCAGAAGCATACAAAGACGATATGCAAAACGGAAGACCACCCCCATGTCGACAACTATCTTCTAGCCCTTTGGACTAAATGACGATGCTTAATCCAACGTTGGAAAAAGAACAAGCATAACCAAAACATACAGCACAGAATATACGAGATTACACAAGAAAGTCAACAATACGCAGAGCACTTAGCAATGCAATATTGGAACCAATTATGTGACGAAATGAACGGGCAACTGCACACCGCAAGGGTGTGGCGCATGTTTCGAGCATTGCGTGGCCAACCGAAGCCACGACACGCCCTGCAACGCTACCAGCTACAAACCCGCTGTACGATGAAAGATTTGACCAAGGGGATCCGGAACACTTTCTATCCAGCTTTTGACCCACAGCCCATCAACATTCCAGCTGCGAATACTTCAGAGGACACGGGCATAAACTCTTCATTTACCCAAGCGGAACTTCAAATGGCCCTACAGCTGCTACGGCGCAACACTGCCCCGGCACCTGACAAAATCACATATGGCATCCTACGTAATCTACCGGACAACCACCAAACAGAACTTCTAAAGATCATCAACCGAGTATGGGAGACTTGCCAAATACCGCTTGCATGGAAGGAAGCGCATGTAACCATGTTACACAAACCGGGAGAAACGCTCAACAACCCAGGGAATTCACGCCCCATCTCTATGACGTCATGCGTAGGCAAACTCGTGGAGAAAATGGCCATCACAAGACTAGAATGCCATCTCGAGAACACGGATCAACTGGCTCACACTCTCATAGGCTTTCGAAAACACGTCAGTACCCAGGACGTGGCCCTGGTGATACACGAAGAAGTCTATGCTACACCCAGCGCAGTACAACTCCGGACCATAGTAGGAGTAGATATCAAAAAGGCCTTCGACAACGTCCTTCACAACGCCATCTTACAAAATTTGGCAGAGACTAACCCCGGATCACGAATGCTTCATTACATAAAGAATTCTCTCGCTGACTGAACTATCCGCATTCTGGGGCCGGACAACCAACCATCCGATGCGTTTCCAGTACATCGCGGGACACCCCAGGGTGCGGTACTCTCGCCGACGCTCTTTAATCTCGCCATAAAGAACCTTCCTCACAAGCTCAATCAGGTCTCAAACCTTCACCATTCTATCTACGCGGACGACATCACTCTCTGGTGTACCAAAGGAAACGCCGGAGAGCAAGAATCGACTGTGCAAGAGGGCCTCGACATCATTTCAGCACATGCACGAAGTATTGGCCTACATTGCTCCCCGGAGAAATCCGAATGCGCTGTAGTCCTCAACTCCTACCACAAGATGGCTGAATTCACCAGAAACCTCATCAAGCTACATCTTGACTGCCTTCACATCCCACGGAGACGTGTCATAAATATTCTAGGTTTTTATTGGCAACAAGATGGAGGCAGTACAGAATGGATGAAGCGCACTACGGCGCAGGTACACCAGATCGTACACATGATAAACAGATTTACTAAGCGCAAGTCGGGCCTTAAAGAACACGAAATCGGCAAAATCATGGGGGCAACCATTTACTCGAGAATCATGTACGCATACCCCTACATTTGCCTCAACAAAACGCAGCAGAAGAAACTCGAAGCCATGGTACGTAGATGCCAGCGAGTAGAGCTCGGAGTCCCACCGTATGCCAAAAACACAGATATACAAGCAGCCTCGATGCACAACACGCTAGACGAAAAGACTAACTCCCATAACGAAGCTCAACACTATCGATTAACAACGTCTACTCAAGGCCAGGCCATTCTACGAGATCTGGGATATGACATTAAGCATCTACCAGACATCCCGCCAGCACCCCCGCCATGGGATTCTATTCCTGACATAAAAGTTTTACCTGTTCCCAAGAATATGAATGCGGACAGTCACCCAGGCAGACAACAAGCACGTGCTAACCATCTAGCCACGCCTGACAACGACACCTACCATGTGGACGCCGCACATACTCCAGAGCAGAGCCGTTTATTGAGAGAGTTTGGCCATACATTGGTTTGAATAGGCGAGCATCTCGGGCCAACCACAGGCCGCGAAACAGCCCCTAGCGGTGGTCGCGTGCTCTAAATCTGTGCCACGACTATACTTTGTTTCACCTTATGTGCGAGCGAAGGCAAAACTGGAAGCGCGAGCACGGAAGCTCCGTGCGTTCAGGCTTTGCTCGAGCGCGCGAGCTGGGGAGAAATGCAAAAAGCGCTGGTCTCGCGCTTCTAGCTTTGGCTTCGCTCGCAGGTAAAGTGAAACGAAGTATAATTTGAGCCGTGCCGAGCGGAACTCCGCGTCTCAAGACGCTCGCGCACCCCACCCTTTGCACTGCTTTCTTTCAGCCAGTCTCAGGACGCTGTTCTAGCAGTGCAGACAAAGGCATGGGCACGAGCGCGTGGCTTTGGAAAGTGCCTCCTATGCACGAGGTCTCGTACAAACAATAGCGTTTCGCTGAGCTAGGCTCACGCGCCTGTGCCTTTGTCTTCACTGTCGACATTTGTGAGATGGAGTAGAGGTCTCCTGATTGGTCGACGCTTTGTCACAAATTTAGTTTACGCTCTAAGCGTGGGGGGAATATTCGGCGCTGGCGGCGGCCTTTGCTCCGCCTATTGTCCAAACTCTCCTAATATACGGCTCTGCTCCAGAGAAGACCACCACAGCTGTTGTGGGACCGAGGAACGAAACTATCCGCAGTCACGCAGCAGTACCTTCTCCTATCGCCGCCGAGATTCAGGCCATTACAGAAGCCGTTTGACTACATACACACAACACTGACACCATCACAATACGCACAGATTGTCAGGGAGCGCTACGAGCTTTCACATAAAATATATTCCCAGATCACACTGGCACGCACAATACTCACTAAATACATGCACAAACATCCCACGCTTCAGGTCCTCCTCGAGTGGATCCCGGGCCACCAGGGGATTGAGGGCAATGAACGAGCACATGCTCTAGCTCGCGACCATTTAACACCGAGCAACCCCACTAGATGGCCAGAGACCTACTGTCCCAGAGAGGCCAGAGCCGAAAACCGGAAACAACGCCGCGCCCGGCTCAAGGAACCCAAAGTTAACAGGCTTCTTCTTCCTTCACCATCCCACACACACACTAGAGAGGACGCAGCCCTAATCTGTCAGGCACAGACACTTACGCTACACAACGACGCCATACAGTACCACATTGAAAACAGGTCAGCCAAACCGGCGTGTCAGGTATGCGGCGGTTACCCCAACGCCTTTCACACTTACTGGGATTGTCCTAGAGCCCTCTCTTCCCCCCACATGCTTACCCGATCTCACATCCCACCTTCCATCCCCTATTCCTGGGAGAGCTGGACCGTTCCACCCAGGAACTCCGCCCGATTCTGTGGCCATTGCTGGTGGCCCACATCAAGCACATAAGGGGACCCTGACAACCGGACCCAGCACCACAGCCAGGGGTCCAGCCGAGCTCCTTAGGTAGCGACGACTCGGACTAAGAGTTGTTTAAAATAAAGTATTTCTCTCTCTCTCTCTCTCTCTTGATACTCGTTCCACACCTCTTCCTTCCTTTGTCACACATCACGCCTCGTTCATCTTCTCGTCTTCTTCTCTTTTCTCCTCCGGTTCACAATCGTGACAATGCCCCAACGTTCGAGAAATTCATCATGTGAATTTTCTTCCTCTTCGTTTACACTTGCGTGTCCTTTCCCTGGGTGTCTTTTCTCGGCTGTGATCGCGCGTACAGCAGAAACCATCTCTCGGCGTTTCACTTACAGCACCCGGCTTGTCCTCGTAGCATCCGCATGCACAAAACATTCCCCCACTCTTGGCATTATACTAACCCCACACTGTATATCAACAGAAACCAGCATGTGTATAGCACCATGAGATTTTCATGCCTCCCGATGAACCTCAAAACAAAGCCACTCAATCGATATGCGATCGCCCTACTCAATCAACACTAAAGGGACATCGTGACTCGTCCTCAGCGAAAAGAAGGAAAGCTAATCCAACAGAAACATTGGGAGCCACTTCTTTTCTACCATTACATAACTGCGGCTAATTACACGTTTATATCCGACTCAAGTAATCGGCGCCGACATTATCTTTTCCTTCTATATACTCTATGTGGAAGCTGTACTCTTGGAGTTTCATACTCCACCTTATGATGCGTCTGTTGTTGTGTTTAGCCTTGTTAATGAACTCCAGCGGCTGGTGGTTCGTCTGTACCCTACGACTTTACGCAGCGCGGGAAGACGAGAAATTTAAAGTGCGCTTCACCCTATGTTATACCCCATTCACACGACCGTAAAGGTACCTTTAGCTAAGGGACCTATTTTCTCCGCGGCCAATCAATTCACGATCTTCCGCGCGAGGCGTGTGCTCGCGACCCAAGAGCACGGGCTGATTCGCCGATCGGAAAGGGACCTATGTTAAGGGCAGAGGGTAAGGTAAAATTAAAAAAAAAATCGATTTTAGTTTTTTTTTTTGCAATTTGAAAAGTTTAGTTCTTTCTGCACATTTTTCACTGTCACAGTGTTCTTAGAAAGTTATATTTCGGGCTTAAAATCACTTCTTCCGAAAGCAAGTAGCAGGTGACCACGCCTCCTTTTGGGATACGCTCCCTGTTTATCGATGAAATTTTCAACAAAACAAATTCAACACCAGACCTAAAAGCTTGTCCGGTAACAGATAATCTAAAAAAAAATTTCTGGCAGCTATTGCGTAGCTTTTTTTCAACCAAGACAATCCCGAGACGCTGTGCACGTTTTTCCCAGGTGTGTACCATGTGTACATTCAAGCGTTTGTGTTTTTGTAATGACAAAATGGCGGAATTGGATGTTGTTCTTTCATTCAATGGTGGTAGCATTGCACAAGCCAATGTTTTGAAGTCCTGTGGATGGAACCCGAACACCATCAAGTGGCTGAGGGAAGTTGACGACACTCGAATATACTTTACGGACCAAGTGACACGGCAGGTCACAAAAGAGGCCCGGCAAGCAAGGCGATAAGCCTAAGGGCGAAGACATGACTTTAGCAATGCCTTCCAAGCTGGCGGCTATTGAAAAAATGACTCCGAGGCTGTTGGTGCCAATAGAAATTTGTTATTCACCAGTTTTTTTACATTAAACTCAATTATCTCAAAACATTGTTTTTTAGTACATAGGTACCATTTTTCCCTTAACCTGACATTATAGAGGGTTGATTTTTTATTCCTACCACCTACATGGGTGTTGAAAAACACTGAACTAAATTTAAAAATATAAACTTAGCAGTTTTTGAGTTACAATTTTTTTAATACACGAGAAAAGCTAAAATTTCAGTACTAGAATAAAAAAAATTAGAAAAAAACTTATTTTAGATTGGTTCAAATACTTCTAGTTCAGTAGATAAAACACAATATTTCGAACAAAATGATATATACATGACAGGAATACTCCTAATAGTCACAGAGAAAAATGTTCCTCAACATGACCTCAAATGCATAGGGAGTATAGGACTTACCCTGTGCCCTTAAAGGTACCTTTATGTTGACCGTGTGAATGGGGTATTACTGTGTACTACAGAAAATTACGAAACCCGTAAGTGCCCTTCACCTTAGAACGTATTCACTGCAGGGAACAGGAAGAAGAAGAAGAAAATAGATGGTGCTATGCAGGGAACAGGAAATTCGTAAATGCAATCCGCCCAACAATATTGTGCGAAACAGATAATCAAGAAATCCGTAAGTGCCATAGCGTATTGTGCGTTACAGAAGATCGGAAAACCCGCTAGTGCGCTTCACCCTACAAAATCCTGCACAGCAGGATAGCGAGAATCTCGTATTTGTGCTTCACCCCACAATATTGAACAACAAGAAAATCGAGAAACACGCTAGTTTGTTTGGTGGTAAGATATTGTGCTCTGCAGAAAAAAAAAAATAGAATAAGAAAGGCATAAATGCGCTTCAGCTTTAGTATTGTGGACACCAGGGACGCAAAAAACCCGTAGTGTGCATCAACCTTCAATATTGTGCAAGGCAGGAAATCAAGAGGACCGTAACTGCGTTTCACCATAGAATATAATGCAAAACAGGAAAGCGAGAACCCCGGTGCTGTACAATATTGTGAGAAAAAGAAAATTGGGAAACCCATAAGTGGGCTTCGCCTAAGAATTTCTGCACTGCAGATAAATGAGAGACCCGTAGGTACTCTTCACCTTACAGTTTTGTGTAGATGAAAGCAAAAAAACCCCGTAAGTGCGCAGTGCCCTACGATTTTGGGCACAGCGGGAAAGAAAAACTAGGGGTGTGCGAGTATTAGAGTTTGGAACTCGAATCGATTAATGACAATAATTTAATTCGAATATTTGATTCTAGTTTGTTAATATTTCGATCCATCGAATACTAGTACTGCCGAGAAAAAATCTGGTTGTTTATGAAAATTGCTTATTTAATGAAATAGTCCTCGCAAGCCCGTCTTGCAGCTATATCAAGCTTGTGCTCAAGAGCCTGGAATAACAAACCATTTTGACAGAAAGTATTTTTTTCTATTTTTTTTTTAGATTTCCCAGCTTTCTGGATGACGTCAACAAAAACCAGTAAACCACGCTCGTCGTTATTTTAAAGTCAAGTATCTTAGCTCATACAGCTCTGTGAATTTTAAATGTATTCCTGGTTGTCACGCCCATAATATGACAAAATATTACCAGAATACAAATAAAAGCAATAACTGAACTAATCATTTTCGCTACTCCGTCGATCCTTCACTACGTCGAGCGATGTTTCAGGATTAGGTGATGCTAGACCTCATTTTGGTTCAGACTGATCAGTCATATCCGTCCGATCATCTACCACGCTGCGTTCCACACGTGGATGGGAAGACACATCCGTCAGATGTTTATGTTTGTAGTTTAAGTGTGATCCCTAACGCTGCCTTTACTCTGGCCGAGGAACCCGCGATCTGACGGCCGCTTATTATCGAGAAGAAACCGTGTAACCGAGAGTTGAGTTGCACATCAAAACATTCCCCCACAGTCGAAAAGAAAATTCTCAGAGGCACCTGTTTGGCCTTGTTAGATGTCCCGAGTTGGTAAGAGCTCCAAATTTGAGATTAACATTTTTTTTATTTGTGTTGGTTTCCCTTCGTTTCGCGATATTTTTTTTACATTGTGAGATTTTCGCGATGCCACAAGTTTTTGTTTCAGTGTACAAACCGTACTATAAAAATTTAATTTTCAAATTTAATTTTAATAGTTAATGATGTAGTCAAAATAAATCACCTGCTAAAAACAAACAAACGTAACTAGAAAAAAAACGCAAGACAGCCAGCAGGAATGACTGTTTTTAATGATTCTTATGAGCTTGTTTGTAAAGGCATAGTTTTTCAAAACGAAGGCAGAGTTTGGACAACGCCACTTTCGTAGTTCTCCTTTGATGTGGAAGTGCGACCTTTGCATTATTTTTATTGACATTACCGCAGAAAAGCCACGTTTGGATGTTTTATTTTTCCTAGCCAGCGTGCGGCTTCCTGGTGTATCTTTCGCGATCTTCCTTGGAGTCACGACCCACAGTTTGATATACACGGACGTTGGGCTTTCTTATCGTGTATGCAGTTTTATTTGTCAGTCTCTCGAACACTAAAAAATATTGGTATTCGTGTTTTATTAATTTATTTAGCTAGGAATACTGTGGCTCTCTTTGAGAGCAATAGCAGGAGTGATGTGCAGTGTTAACATATACAGAAAAAAGACCCTCACACGAGAGCGGTCTAAATAATTACACAGGAAAAGGAACATGTATGCAAAAGACATCTAATTAAAAATGTTGTTAATAGCACCAGCATATATTTCTTAATTGAAGTCTGCGTTGCTACTTCATTATCTAGAGAATTTCATTTTTGTATTGCCCGAGCAAAGAAATTAACACTTGAAAACATTGTGCTTAAATTTGTACTGCTTAATAGATTCAGTATGATTGATTTTGAGCGTACCAGTGGATGGCAGCGTAAGATAATTATCAACATTATGTTAAAATTTCCACGAAGAAAGAAATACATGTATTTTAATCTGATTATTCTAGCTCTAGTTTCAAATGTTTGAACGTTGGCTTGTTTATGCAAGTGCGGCATAGACATTTTGTTTCCAAACGCGTTAGAAATGAAGCTAATGTCCATCTTTTGAACGCTTCTGGAAGATTCGATATTCCACCTTTGGCGAATTCTCGGCCCTATTCGACTCAAATTCGATTTGTGTTAAAATTTTACCTCTAAAAGAAACCCCCACACCTCTACAAGATACCCGTAACTGCGATTCACCATGCAATATGTTGTGCACAACAGGAAACCAAGAAACCCGTCCGTTGCTCGCTTCATTATTGTGAAAAAGAGGAAATAGAGAAACCCGTAATTGTGCTTGGCCTTACGATATTGTGCACCAAAGGTAGGGGAGAAATACCTGAGTACTCTTTACCTACAATGTTGCTCAAAACACGAAAAGAAGAAACTTGTGTAAGCACCCTTACTGTTCAATATTGTGCAATATAAAAAATCTAGAAACCCATAATTGCTCTTAGCCTTACGGTAATGCGTGCTAAAGGTAAGTGAGAGCCCCGTAATTGCTCTCCACACTACAAATGTTGGGCAAAACAAGAAAACGAGAAACCCGTAAGCGCTTCCAATGGCGTCACTAGGGTCAGCGGCACCCGGGGCGGTGGCCCGCACGACGCCCCAGGTGCCGCTGAATATTGTGTGAAATAGGAAATTGAGAAACCCGAACGTGAGCTTGGCCCCACGATATTGTGCGCTGCAAGAAAGTGAGAAACCCCAAAGTGCTCTTCACCCTACAAAGTTGTGCACGGCAGCAAAACGAGAAACCCGCATGTGGTCTTTACAATATTGTGCACAAGAAGAAAGCGAATCCTGTAACCGAGCTTCAACCTAATATATGATGCACAACAGACAAGCAAAACCACTTTTTTTCTTTACAATATTGTGCATACGAGAACATCGAAAAACCTGTATGTGCGATTTTATTAACTATGTTGCGCCTTGCAGGTCAGCGAGAAACTGGTAAGTGCCTTTCACCCTATTATAAAAGGGCTGAAAAAAAAAAGAAGATAAACATGTAAGTTCTCTTTACAGTACACTTTTGAGAAAAGAGGAAAGCGAGAATCCGTAACTGCGCTTCAACCTACAAAATAGTGCACAACAGAAAAGGAAAAAACGCTTGCTCCTCTCTACAATATTGCGGAAAAGATGAAATCGAAAAATTCGTAGGGCCACTTTGCCGTACAATGTTTCACACAGCAAGAATGTGAGAAAGCCGTAAGTGATCTTCAAACTACATTGTTGTGCTCAACAGTAAAACGAGAGTGCTCCTACTATTCAATATTGTGCGAAAAAGAAAATCCAGAAACCCATATCGCCGCATTCACACTGGCGGTTGAACCGCGTTCGCAATGCGTTTTCGAACGCGGTTGTTTAAAGATTCAGTACACTTTCACGCGCATTTGATGATGAAAGAGGGCGGATCCACTTTTCGTTTGCGATTCAAACTCCAACGTGAAGTCGCCTGAAGTACGCTCCGCCCTACAACATTATACACTGCAAGAAAGTAAGGAACCCGTAAGTGCTCTTACTATTCATTACCGAGAGAAATAGGAGATTGAGAAACCCCTAAGTGCGCTTTGCCCTACGACATTAAGTACTGCAAGAAACTGAGGAACCTGTAAGTGCGAAATAGAAAATCGAGAAATCTAAAAGTGCGCTCTGCTCTACGATATTGCGCCCTTCAGGGAAGTGGGAAACTGGTAAGTGCTCTTGCCCCTACAATGTTGAGCAAACCAGGAAAGCGAGAAACCCATAAGTGCGCCTTGCCCTGCTAAGTTGCGCATTGCCACAAGGTGAGCAAGCCGTAGGTGCCCTATAGTGTTGTGCACTATAGCAAAACGAGAAACCCGTACGTGCTCTTTACCGTACAATATTGTGAAAAAGAGGGAAAAGATAAACCTGTAACAGGGCTTCTACCTGAAATAAAGTGCTAAACGAAAAAAAGCACGTAAAAACGCTTGTTCTTTTTTTTTTTTTCAATATTGCGGAAAAGAGGAAGGCGAGAAACCTGTAAGGGTGCTTTGCCCTATGACCTTGTGCACGGCAAGAAAGTGGGAAACCTGTAACAGAAAAACGAGACTCATAAATGCTCTAATTATTCAAGAATGAAGGAAATAAGTACGCTTGGCCTACGATATTGCGCACTGCAAGAATGTGCAAAACCCGTAAGTGCTCTTCACCCAACATTGTTGTGCCCAACCGAAACGCGAAACCAGCAAGTGCTCTTGTTATTGCATATTGCGTGAAAAAGGAAACGAAAAAGAAACCCATAACTGCGCTTTGCACTAGAGTATTGTGCACTGAAAGAAATTGACAAACCCCTGTAGGTGATTTTCACCCTACAATATTGTGCACAGACGGTGAACGAGAAACCAGTAAGTGCTAGTACAATTTAATATTGTGCGAAATAGAAAATCGAGAAACCCATAAATGCGCTTCGCTCTACGATACTGCACACTTTAAGAAAGTGAGAAACTCGTAAGTGCTCTTCACCCTACAATTTTGGGCAAACCAGGAAAGCGAGAAACCCATTTGTGTGCTTTGCCCGACTGCATTGCGCATTGCAAGAAAGTGAGCAAACTGCAAGAAACCTTCAGTGTTGTGCACTACAGAAAAACGAGAAACCCGTACTTACTCTTTACCGTACAATATTGTGGAAAAGAGGAAGAAGATAAACCTGTAACAGCCTTTTAACCTAAAATATAGTGCAAAACAATAAAAAAATGCGCGTTTTTTTAATATATTGAAAAAAAGGAAAGTGAGAAACCTGTAAGAGCACTTTGCCCTACGAGTTTGCGCACTGCAAGGAAGTGAGAAACCTGTTCGTGTTCTTCACCATAAATGTGCACAACAGGAAAACGGGAAACCCATAAGTGCAGTTAAAATTCAATATTGTGCAAAATAGGAAACATAGACACCCATAAGTGTGCTTGGCCTTACTATATTGTAAACTGCAGGTAAGTGAGAAACCTGTATGTGCTCTTCACCCTACAATGTTGTGCAGAACATGAAAATGAGAAACCAGTAAGTGCTCTTACAATTCAGTATTGTGCAAAATAGGAAATCGGGACACTCAAAAGTGCCCTTGGCCTTACGATATTGCAGACTTCAAGTAAGTGAGCAACCCGTAATTGCTCTTCGCACTACAATGTTGTGCGCAACAGGAAAGCAAGAAACCCGTAAGTGCTCTAACTATTGTTCCTAAGTGCTCTAACTATTCAACTGAGGAATTCCTAAGTGCTCTAACAATTCAATAGTGTGGAAAATAAGTACGCGTGGCCTACGATATTGCGCACTGCAAGAATGTGAGAAACCCATAAGTGCTCTTCATCCTACAATATTATGCACAACAGAAAAAACGAGAAACCCGTAAGGGCTCTTACTATTCAATAGTTTGGGAAATAAGTGTCCTTAATTGTACGATATTGCGCACTGCAAGAAAGTGAGAAACCAGTAAGTGCTCTTCACCCAACATTGTTGTGCCCAACCGAAAAACGCGAAACCAGCAAGTGCTCTTGTTATTGTGCGCTTTGCACTAGAGTATTTTGGACTGAGAGAAATTGACAAACCCTGATAGGTGATCTTCACCCTACAATATTGTGCACAAACGGAAAACGAGAAACCCGTAAGTGCTATTACAATTCAATATCGTGCGAAATCCATAAGTGCGCTTTATCCTACTATATGTCGCACTGTAAGGAAGTGGGAAACCTGGAAGTGCTTTTCATCCTACAATGCTGTGCACAACAGAAAAACAAGAAACTCTAATGTGCTCCTACTATTTAATATTGTGCGAAAAAGAAAATCGAGGACCCCATAACTACGCTTTGCGCTGCGGTATTGTGCACTGCAAAAACTGAGAAACCTAAGAAGTGCTATTTGTGTTACAATGTTGTGCACAATAGTAAAACAAGGAACCCTTATATGCTCATACCATTCAATATCGTGCGAAGTAGGAAATCAAGAAGCACATAAGTGCGCTTAACCTTACGATATTGCGCACTGCAAGGAACTGAGAAACGTAGAAGTGCTCTTCATCTTACAATGTTGTACACAAGAGGATCACAAAAAAGCAGAATGTGCTACAAACTACAACTATATATTGTACGAAATAGGAAGTCGAGAAACCCATAAGTGCGCTTTGCTATACAGTATTGCGCACTGCAAGAAAGTGAAAACCCGTAAGTGTTCTTCACTTTACAATGTTATGTACAACAAGAAAACAAGAAACCGTTATGTGCTCCTACTATTCGAATTGTGCGAAATAGGAAATCGAGAAACCCATAAGTGCGTTTTACCCTACTGGACTTCGCAGTGCAAGAAAGTGAGAAATCTTTAAAGGGTTCTTTATCCTACAATGTTCTACACAGCAGGAAAACGAGGTACCCGTCGCGCTCTTGAGTATTGTATTAAAAAGAAAAGCAATAAACCCTCATGTGCTCCTACTATTCACTACTGTGCGAAATAAGAAGTGGAGAAATCTATAAGTGTGCTTTGCCCTACGGTGTTGCTCACCGCAAGAAAAGAAAACGGAAGTGCTCTTTATCCTACAGTGTTGTACACAACAAAAAAGCAAGAAACCCGTATTGTGCTGCTACTATTCAATATTGTGCGAAATAAAAAATCGAGAAACCCATAAGTGCGCTTGGCCTAACGGTATTGCGCACTAAAAAAAGTGAGAAACCCGTAAATGATCCCCACTCTACAATGCTCTGCAGAACGGAGACCCGTATGTGTTCTTTACTGTACAATATTGCGCAAAACAGTAAAACGAGGAAAATGTGTGCTCTTTACTGTACACTGCTATTGTAAAAGAGAAAAGCGTAAATCCTGTAAATGCGCTTTTCGCTAATATTTTGCGCTTCGCAGGTAAGCGGAACCGCAAGTGTTCTTCACCTATATTAAAGTGTACAAAAGGAAAACAAAAAAAAAGAAGAAATTTATGTGTGCTTTTTCTGGAGCTTATTGCACAAAAGAGGAAAGCGATAAACCCGTAAGGGCGCTTCTACCGACGCTTTCCCGCACTGCAGGTAAGCAAGAGATCGCTAAGCGCTCTTCAACCTAAATTGATAAACCCGTAATTGCGCTTCGCTCTATGATACTGAAGTCTGCAGTCGGGTGATAAGCCCGTCAGTCCGCTTCCCGCTACTATTTTGTTCATTGTGACAAAAGAGTAGAATAGAAAAGCCTTCACCTACAATACATTTAATGTTGCAAATCTACTCGTTCTTCGGACTCGAAAGAGCCATTATTAGGTTCTTTAGGCAATCATTTGGGCGCGTTCGTGGACATTGAACCTTCGAATGCAAAACTACTAAGTAAGGCAATTTCAGAAGTATTCGGATCATGCGCTTTACTTTTTCTGGGTCCTCAAAAGGGGACTAAAACAGAAGTTAAACTCTGTTCTTGTTTCCTCGTTTCGAAATGCGTCCAGCGTCGACACGGTCGAGCGGTGGTTCTTCTGTTATGACCGGCTTTTAGCTTCTCCAGGCTTACGCCTGCAACACGAGCAGTCACTTCCCGCACTGCCATGTTTCCCAAGAACTTCAATCTTTTCTTAAATTAATTAATCTAGATGTTTTAGTTGATATAAAATACAATTTCAGTTTTAATGTTCATAATAAATCATTTTATTGCACGAACTAGTTCAATGGGCACCGCAATAAAATGAAAACAATTTTTGAAGTGCCTAGTAGAACACGTATTTCGCAAAACAATATTTTACACGAAAATACACTATTTATTGGAATATTTACGCCAAAACACGCACTTTGGGTCACCTGAATGGCGATACGCAATTTATGTGGAGGGCATCTAAATTGCGTATCACAATTTAGGTGACCTTTACCTTGATTCGAACCGTGAGTAAAGACAAAGGCAGCTAGTAAAGCTAGCTGCCTTTTCCTCTTCTCACTATTCAAACATGTTTGAAAACCAAACGCTGGCGGCCGGCTTTCGACGTTGGCGTTTCAAGGCGTTTGAACACTCAGCAGAGACAAAGGCAGCCTGGCCTTGCGTCTACCCACTAATCATTCCAGTCAGAACTCGGCTCTCTGGCGTCAACGCGCTTCCTGATTAACTCCTCTTCCTCAATTTCTAGTCAGCATTAGAACCTCGAGGTACCGCCGTCTGGAATGCTAGCAAGACGCGTCAATGTCGCCCGTGTCTATTTGCTATTCTTCCTTCGATTACCACCGTCTGCAACACCCGCAAGGCGCGACCAGAAAATTGCCACTCTAGCGTTCCACCATGCATGAGCCACGGTCGATTGCGAGCGTTTGTCAGGTCTGTGGATTTGCACTAAAAAACGACCGAAACAATAAACGAAATAAATGAAATAAATATGCAGTCTTTTCATCTTTTGTCTTCGTGTTGTTTTTCTGCATAGCGTACCAGGACCCAAGGTATGTGAGCATCGTGACGCGCAGTTAAATTGCCGTCTACACATTTTCACTTTGGCAAGCGAGTTGGGCTTATCCAAACTTGAGCTACGGGCCTTTCTCGAGCGAAATGACGGGAACGTAGCTCGACTAACCTGGTGAGCTGCGAACACCCGATTACTTTGGGTCAAATGCCTCGCAAATTCTTACTCTGAAAGAGTCCTCTCAGTGCTGAAACCATGATCGCAGACACAATGGTTGCTCAATTCACGAAGCAGCGAGTCGCTTTTGCAGAAATCGACGACTTTAATTAGGACCAATAAGCGCAGACAGAAAAAGATCAAACCACATCAAGCGAAATAGTAGACATAGAACTCTAGGATTACACCACTCCCGATACAAAAAATTGCGGTGGCTTAGCTCGGCTATGCCAGGATATACGTAGCGTGAGCTTATGCGCAAAAATGAGAGGCGCTATCAAGCGGCTCCGGTGCAGCGTCAGACTTGGCTACTGCGCAACGGAGGAGCACAGCTGGGCACGCGGCGGCACCAGTACTTCTGCCGCGGCTATGACGTCACTCCTCTGGAATGCGCAGACCGGCGAGGCGGGCAAGGCGGGCGCGGCGGCGGCGGAGTGCGCGGCGGCGGCTTCGCGTGGCTCTCATAATGTGCCGTGCTCATTATGCGGAGCTCCGCCGCCGCCGCCGCGCGCTCCGCATAATGAGCACGCCTCGCATATAGAGCCCGGCTCAATATTAGAGCCACGCGAAACTGCTCAACCTCGGCCAGTGTAGCTCACGCTACAAAACAAACACCCACACAACACGTCCGAAGGCGTGTACGTGACAACTTATTTTCTGCAAATTGCATACGTCGATTGATGAGGCTTTCTCTAAAGGCCACCGTGAACGCGAAACGACTCCCACTCGTAAAAATAGGCAAGCTCATTGAGCTACGCGGTGGATAAAACTGATCACTGCATACGCCGACAGTCATGTTTGTTATTGTTTGAAATCAAAGCAGAAAAGACGATCACGTTGTACCTTTACAAATATGTTGAATCTATATAAATTATTTATATCCCAGGCATAAAAAATATGTTAAAAATGAAGATTACCACGCCACGAAGAATTTAACAATGAACATTCCAGACGTGATGTCTGCGACCAATAATAGCCGGAAATGGGAGCCTAGCTAACAACGCTAATTTCGATAATCCCAATAAGTCTAGCGGCGTAAATGTAGCGATAAACCTTTTTTTTTCTTCTTTTTGTTAAAATTGTTTTGTAAAATACGTGTCCCATCTAGGTTCCTTAAAAAAAAATTTAGTATCTCTTTAAGGTCTAACTTATTCGGAATGTCTAAAGATAAATTTCTTTTGATTGGCCCATCGTTCGTCGACAAGGTCATTTCAATCTCTGACCAAATAAGATTTCGGTAAGAACAAGAAAGACATAAAAACATGCATATAAAACTATATCTACAAGTCGTTTTACATCTCGTTAATCTCCTTCTTATAGTTAGCGCAATCAAACAACTCGTGCCGTACATTAAAATCTAATGTACTTTCCATTGGCAGGATTTATGGCGTTCTGGAATAGATGGGCCCAACATTAGGGGGCCCCTGAGAAAGGGGGCTCACCAATGCGCATGCGTAAACCCAATTTATTACTCGTGTTAGCGCTTGCCCCTAACTCAGAATTCACGAGACTGCAAAGAGAAAAAGAAACATGGCGGCGTACTGCATCGCTTGCTTCAGAATAAAACCGTAACGGTGGCTGCACTATAAAGTACGTTCTTTGGTAATAAATGGCGCAGCAGACTTTCGCCACGCCTTACCTCGCTTAAACCACAAAGCAAGAGCATTGTTCCTGCCTTGATTTCTATATCGTCTTCCGATTGGGACCATTCTTAGGCCTGAATGAACGCTGTAACTTGTGACACGCCAGCGCCCCGTGAAGGAAAATGAAGCAAGTGCACGCATATTTGAATTGTATTGATTAGGACTTAACTTCGAACTTCGAAACATCTAATGATTTGTTAAAGATGTGTAGATTGGGTTTAACCTTACCCAATGTGTGTGACCCAAGTAACACCGAATGTTTGTTACGTTCAAGTATATTACGTTTTTTAAATATTTTTCAATCTAACCATTTCGCTTCTCAGCCGTAACAACACTGCAAGCGAGAGACGCAATCGTGTCAACCTCCGTAATGAGACCCCATTCTATAAGCCGACAGCGAGAGTGACGCCGCGTTCGTGCCACCTATTTCTTAGGGTTCCCCTGTTCGAGAACTCCTTATTCTCTGACAGGTCAATCAGCGCGCGCACTCCTGGCGTAGGGAGGTGCACGAGTGACTCTCAAAGTGAAGATCGGGAGCTGAATCTCAGTTCTTATTGTCAGTCGATAACAGTGACATGAAATTTTACCGTACCACCTAGGTATTATAGTTTCAACGCACTGCAAATGTTCTCGTACGAAGGTAATACACTCAATGCTTGCATTCTTAACGACAAGACGGAAAATGGTAGGACGACATTCGCCAATAAAACCTCCTACAAGCTGTTCATGATGTCTTCACACACAGTCAGCCGCCCTGTTGAACGCTCCAACGCTCGCAGAACGAAGCTTTTAAATCTGCCGTTGGAATATGCCCTTAAAAGCACTCCACTACATTCCCCCTTTTCCAATCTAAAATGGATCACCGCTTTTTATGCTGTATTCTAACGAAGATTATAAATTTATTTAAGAGGACTACTCCCCACAAAACTTAAATGATCCGAGTAATCTAGGTGTCAGTTCGGAATTCAGGCAAACATACACTCGATTTTTCTTCCGCTGTTTTGACGCAGTGTCGAGCCCATCACCACATTGAACACCTCTGTTCTGGATTCATGTGGGAGGTGGCGGAGCAATTGAAGGCCTTGGCAAAGTTTGCTTCATGCATCAGGGGTATGATGCACTTGGTGCGTGCCGGCACTTGTCCGTACACGCTGTCGCTGAGCTCGCACATCTTGGCGCAGTGGGCCACGAAGAAAGTCTGGTCGGGGCTGAAGCGGCGACCGGGCAGCACCACTTTCCGCCTGGCCTCGGGTAGCTCCTGGAAGGCCTTGTGCGCGACGCTCAGGGACGCGACGTAGGAGAGGATATCCGCGGGCAATCCACCGTGTTGCGTCACTTGCTGGTACGTCGCCTGAAATGGGTAATGCAGTTCGGGATCTAGGGCGTCTCGCTGATGGCATTCGTAGGCACACGGAGAATGCAGCAAATAAACTATCTTTCTGAAACTCAGTGGGGTCGCTGGCCTGCTATATCAACTTAATTTAGTTCAGTGATCCTGCAGGGAGCATCATGGCGATCTTTGTGTTTTTCAGGTTTACCTCTGAGGACACCACTCACAACCACCCGAAACTTTGGCAAAGAAATGATTGAAACCGTCAAAAATGGATGATATATCAGGTCCGAAATATTGTTTTTATATTGTCATCAATGAACGACCTACTAGCGCATACCTTAACCTCGTTTACAAGCTCCCAGGTCTTAGATGTATCGAAGCGTGAACGAAGAAATTTTCCATGGGAATGCTGACGTTTTCTTGAACAAATAGTTTCACTTACATGACTCCTTTGACTTTTGTATTGCAATCATAGCTCTCTGTTTTCTGGAAAACGACGACATCGTGCCCATAAAATATTTTTCTCTTTGATGCCAGAAAGGACGTCGGCCGTCAGCCATGGCTTATTCAGCCTCCGTTTTCTTATTGTAATGGTTTGTAAACTCATGGCTCTGAAGCATGAGAAAAGTTAAACTTACTTTAAGTAGTCACCTTGATAGCTACAATTTTTTCAATAATATTATCCCAAATGTACGTGGAAATTAATATATCGAAGTGGCGTGTATCTGTAATTTTGACTTGTTTATGTTGTTATATTGCATCTGATATGATATCGAAGTTGATTCGACATGACACAAAAAAATGGTCCGCCAATCTTTGTTTAATTACCGCCGATAATAGGGGAATCCCCCAAGTTTCCAATGTTTATATCGTCAATACAAGATGAAACCAACGTGCCAGACAAGTACTCTTTTTTAGTAGCTGTTCGGATTACGCTTTCAATGCCATAATTCGCGTGTATATTGAAGTAGTCAGAGACGATTGTTTCTGAAGACTTTAGAAGGCCAATGTTGAGGTCACCTACCATGCAAAGTTTATCAAGACACATTGTATTTTTTAAACTAGCATTTAACTCATTTAAGAAATTACACGCACTTTCCGATGGTGGGCTATAAAATACCAAAAACGATATCGCAAAGGTATTTCCACAGAGGTTTAGCGCAACACATTCTGCATATATAAAATATATCTGCAAGGTAACGGCTGTCGAAGCTTTTTTTTTAAACATAAACGGCAATTCCTCCTTTTCTAGTAGCGTTACGTGTAAAGACGAAAGCCTCAAAACCTGTTAAAGAAAATTGTCCTTGTGATAGGCCCACGTCTCGGACATTAAGTTCTGTTAGATCAAAAATCTCCACACTGGCCTCAAAAAGCCTCAAAATGTGCTGAAATTTGTCCCAGTAGTTTCTAATGCTTCTGATATTCACATGGAGAACCGTAAGTGCGCTGTCAATAGACGGGAAGGCGACCAGAAAGGAAAAGAAAATCGGTACTTTAAACAGTGTTTTTATTTTTAAAATATCCTTTCCAAATCGTGAGCACTAGCGATGCGCGCTGGTGAAGAGTTCTCGTCTTTCTTTGCAAAAATTGTGGCCCATAGATCGTGCCGGCCAAAAACGATCCTTTTTTGTCCTTGTTAGGTTTTCATTAAAGTATATCCTTTGTTGATTTCCTGACCGAGGAAGTGTGGCCAACTTTTTTCGAGTGCCCATCCAGCGTTCCTTCACCGATACGGAACTGAACTGAACCAAGATCGGGACAGCTCCTTCGCGCCTCAAACGGACGCTGTGGCAGGCTACCACATCGACGGGGTTATGGCAAGGAATATCTAGTTTTGTTGCAATGTCGTTCATGGTAATATTCAGATCTTCAGCGTTCGTGAAAGGAATTCCGTGAATTTCCATATTACATCTTCTGCTGTACTGCTCAGTTGAATTACTGTTTCTTTGGAGCTGCTCAATAAGGGTAGTTTGGTCTTTCACCGTTGTTTACAGTACTCCGACTTCGGATCGGAGCAACTTGACCTTGTTCGAGGCGGGGCTTAGGCCGCACGTCCGGGAGCTTCCTTGCTCGTGACGACGACCATTCCCCGAAGTGAAGAACCCAGGAGTCCAGTGGAGGTGGGAGAATTGGTAACGTAACGAACGGTTTAATTACATGGTAGCGATACAGTCGTCAAATCCAAGAGAACAAATGGAGCCCTCACGCCCCGCCTTATATAGGGGTCCGTTTTCTCCCTCTCTCTCCGCCAGGGCAGCAGGTGCGACCGCCACGTGCTTTGCAGCTGGGTCCGCCGCGTCGTAGTCAGAAATGAGTCATAGCCAAGGTTCTCCGCAGTTAGGCCAGGCCTCTCTCCCCTTCCGGAGCGCACGAACCCACACGCACACACACACACGTCCCGTTGACGTCACGGACGCGTTGAAACACGTTTTGGGCAGCCTTCGACAGGTGGGCGTCAGTCCTGAACACGTCGGGACTCGTTTCGGGACTCGTTTCCGCAGCGTTGAAACTCGGAAGAAGGTTGCCGAAGGTTCCATTCTTAACAGCCCCTCCGGGGCCAGGGAAACCTCGAATGGCCGGTGGTACAATCGCTGGCCTGAAGAGGTGGGCTTGGAGTAGGCCTTGAGAAGACGCTGCAAGCACCAAACAAACTCCCAAACCTCTCACAACGGAGCCATCAGCGGAAACGTCCCCCACAACACCACGCCACACCGCAGTCAAACGCTCGGAATTCGCCAAAGACCCGCCAGACTGGATTACGGATTACCAAAATTTGGTACAATTCCGGGTATCGAGACCCCCTGTCGCCAAAAAAACTCATTTTTCCAACGAGGTCACTAAGAACAAAAGACAAAAGACAAAAACTTTTCGCAATTTGTGAGGTCCTTTTGGGGTTTCAACGAAGTGCCCCCACTTAGATCCTCATTCCCGTGGATGACGAAGACCTCTGAGATCATCCCTACTATTTTTCGTGATGTCAGAAAAATCTGCTCAACCCATCGGCATTGCCGTTAAATTTGCCTTTCCTTTTTCTTACGCTAAAGTCGTAGTGATCGATTTTCACGTGATTTCTAGACGTGAAAATGCGGTCTTTATAGCGCCGATAAAACAATCCGCCTCTTTCGTTCCCCGTCACATTGGTCCTAGCAATCTCCTGAGCTGTACAGCGAAACCCTGACACACTAGGGTCGCTCTTCTGCTCGACTGTCAAAGACACTCTGTCTGCTCGTAGCAGAGGACCAAAGTTACGCGACGCCGGAGCTACGAGAGATCTTTCACTGATCCCGTCTTCCTCCGCCTTTTCCGCCGGCGCGTTGGGACGGCGTACGCTTTCTAGTGCTACGAGGTCAGGCTGTTCTACAACCTGGTCCCTCTCATCCCGGTTTTCTGCCTCCAACTCTGGGAGTGCTTGCTCCCCGTCAGCTGCCTCTGGCTCTGGATCCCTCGTCAACAAAGGGGCGACCTGACGCGATTTGTACCTCGTACATGACTGAACTAGCCCTTCTCCTAGTTGTTGACCCCTTTCGCGCAGCAGGAAATCTGACCGGTTAGAAAATAAATAAGGATACTCCAACGGGACTGTTTGCGAGACAGCCGCCTCTGTCACTAGCTCTCCGAACGGGCCAGTTATCCTTACTGTCGCCATAGGCAGACAGACACTGTGCTTTTCAAGCAGCTGCTTGATCCAAACTACCTTTCCAGTAAATTCGGAGGTCGTTACATACGACGGATGAACAACGTCCATCGTCGCTGCACTGTCCCGAAGCACCCTGCACGGCTTTCCGTTTACCTGGAGCTCGTGAAGATAGGGACGAAGAAGCTTCAGGTCCTTGTCACTACCGTTCACGTACGAGAACACAACCCGCGGTTTCTTACATCTGGCCGCTGTGTGTCCCGGCTCCTGACAGTTGTAGCACAGGAACGGCTTCCTTACCTCGAACTGCCCTGTTGGGCTTTTCTGCGCCTCGTCTCCGTTCGAGTGTTCTGCGCTCTTTTCTGGGACCTTTTGTCCTGCTTCGGGCTTCTCGGGCCCGTTTTCTCGCGAGTCATTTCCCTGTCGGAAGGTCTTGCGCTGATCGCTTCGGCCGGATTCGCTTTCCTCACCGCTCAGCTTTCTACGCGTTGCGTACTCTTCGGCTAGCTCAGCGGCCCTTTCGACAGAGTCGACTCCCACCCTATCCTGCACCCAGAGCTTGACTGACTGCGGAATGCTACGAAAGAACTGTTCGAGGCACACACACTCGACTACCTTGTCTCGGCTTTCGTACACTTCCTCGCTCTTCAACCATTCTATCAGGTTGGTTTTAAGCCCGTACGCGAATTCCGAGTAGCCCTCGCTGCTCTTTTTGGATGCGTTTCTAAACCTTTGACGGAACGCCTCGGCAGAAAGGCGGTACCGCTTCAAAAGGCTGGACTTCACCTTGTCGTAGTCGTCCGCGTCTCCAGCACTAAGGCGCGCGACAACCTCTGCAGCCTCACAGGGCAACAGAGTCAAAAGCCGTTGCGGCCACGTTTCTGGGGCGAAGCTCAACTTCTCACATGTCCTCTCAAAGTTAACTAAGAATAGGCCCACGTCTTCCCCAACTTTAAACGGCTGCATGAGCTTCTTCATTTGATACGACTCGGTCTCACTTGCTCGTACCGGAGCCCCAACTCTACTGTTCTGCGAGTTTAATCGCTGTTGTTCAATTTCGAGCTCTAGCCTTTTCAGCGCTCGCTCCTCTGTCGCAGCAGTCTGCGCTCGTTCCTCTCTCGCTGCATCCTGCTCTCGTTCCTCTCTTGCTGCAGCTTCACTCTTAGCGTTCTGAAGCAGTTCCCACGAAATTTTAATTTCCTCTGCTTCCGCGCTCTCTGAAATCGCTTTACTGATCTCAGATTTCTTCATCTTTTGCTCCACCTCCACACCCAATTCTTCACATAAACAGAGTAAATCTGTTCTCAGTAACCTCATCAGATCCATGATCGCTGCTCTTTAGCTTTGGCTTTGCAATAAAACTTGTCGCGAGGTTGTACACAAACCTAGCGCACGAGTCAAACACTAAGGATTCCCAGCAGTTCAAAATTAATTACCCATAATCTGAAGCCTGGCGAATCTCAAAGCAAAGTCCAAACGCTCACCCGCAGATGTAGCACGATGTCGCATGGTCCGATCCCAACCGCTGCCAACCAGTTGTTCGAGGCGGGGCTTAGGCCGCACGTCCGGGAGCTTCCTTGCTCGTGACGACGACCATTCCCCGAAGTGAAGAACCCAGGGGTCCAGTGGAGGTGGGAGAATTGGTAACGTAACGAACGGTTTAATTACATGGTAGCGATACAGTCGTCAAATCCAAGAGAACAAATGGAGCCCTCACGCCCCGCCTTATATAGGGGTCCGTTTTCTCCCTCTCTCTCCGCCAGGGCAGCAGGTGCGACCGCCACGTGCTTTGCAGCTGGGTCCGCAGCGTCGTAGTCAGAAATGAGTCATAGCCAAGGTTCTCCGCAGTTAGGCCAGGCCTCTCTCCCCTTCCGGAGCGCACGAACCCACACGCACACACACACACGTCCCGTTGACGTCACGGACGCGTTGAAACACGTTTTGGGCAGCATTCGACAGGTGGGCGTCAGTCATGAACACGTCGGGACTCGTTTCGGGACTCGTTTCCGCAGCGTTGAAACTCGGAAGAAGGTTGCCGAAGGTTCCATTCTTAACAACCTCTTTATCGTTTTCTGAAACGAGTTGCATCATAGATCCGCATTTCTTGATCGATTCTTGCAGGCCTTCATAGTCTTTTTCATCGCGTCCAGTGAGTTCCTCAAAGACAGGAGTTCATCAACCTTTGCCGGAAGATCAGACAGCCGATCAACGTTGGCTTTCAGAGTGTGCAAAAGCTCAAGTTCGGCGTTTATCTGTACAAGTTGTGCGGTAACCGCACCTCTATTATAGAGTCGAGGAACAACCAATCGGTCTTAGTGCTGGCTCATAATAATAATAATAATAATAATAATAATAATAATAATAATAAAAATAAAAATAAAAATAAAAATAAAAATAAAAATAAAAATAAAAAAATAATAAAAATAATAACAAAAAAATAATAAAAATAATAAAAATAATAATAAAAATCTTCATTTGCACGAGTACGAGCTGTCTCCTGGGAGGCGTGCAAGGTGTAAAGCATAAAAGAAAACAAACTGTACTCTCCCCTAAAGCTATGTGGCCATTGTGAAAACGGCCAATAAAACACACGTCAAAGCCAAGATTTGAGTTTCTCTCCTCCTGCCAGTGAGGTGAAGCGACATATTGTATGAAATCTAAGTCGAGCAAGCTGTCTAAAAAGAAAAGATGATAAAAGAAATAAGCATTATTTAACGGGTTTCTTTTTTGCTGGCAGGAGCTCTCCCAGCATTCATTTCGCCCAATCGAGCTTCTCGTAACCTATCGGGAACGAGCTGTACTGCCCCCATATTACAACATCTGACGTCATGTTTTTATTTTTACCAGTAGTGCCTCCGAGACCCCAGATCAAATTTGAAAAATTAATATCTCTACGAAAACAATGTATCGTGACTCGTAGCCCGAGTTAAGAGTTCAGATGCGTCAGTTGATGTCGGGAACCAAGTTTGAGGCGAATCAGCAAATATTGAGAGTATGAATAGGCGATTTTTAGAATGTATATTTCTCGTCACCGCGGTGTCTAGACAACGCGAGCTCGTGCACTCAATTTGACATATACATGGAGGCGCGCGTAGCCGCAGCTGTGTTACGTCCGCGAAACCCTTCTCGCCTACTCCTAAAATTTAGGTGGGTGTGTCCAGTAGACGGATATTTCCACCCGTAATTTCGTTCGCACCTCGGAATAAAGTGGATGCACTCAAGAGCTATACTTTTTTCACTTTATATATTCCAACCACAGCTCACCCTTCGATCCCAAGGAGTCATGGAGGCAGGAAGCTTCCCGAGGCGGCGGGATATGCTGCCGGGGCCCGTATGCTCGAAATCAATTAACTTTAACCGCGGTAAAAATTTAACCGCATTTCCCTACGAGGGAAAATTTTAGGTCACGTGACCGGTAGAGTAAGGACGCCGGGGAAACATGGCGGTGCCCCTGCGAGCGAGCGTCGCTCGTTTTGGAACTAATATGTCGTAGTAGCTGCAATATCGGGCGCGTTAGTCAGCAATGAATGGTGCAGGAGGCTTTCGATTTGCCTTACCTCACTTAAATACCGAAGCATGAGCAATGACATCGCCGCATTTTTTAGATAGTCTTTCGATTCTGGCTGTTCCAAAGCCTAAATGAACGCGACAATTCTAGGCATGGTAACGTCTTTGGAATACTATTGTGGATTGCCTTGAATCCATCGGCCGGGTATTGATAGCACGCAGAAAGAGACAGCGTCCCAATATACATTTTGCTAAATTTTACAAGCTTCGAGGCTCGTGCTACGAGTGTAGTTACACGCCGCACGTGCTGGCGTCTGCACTAGTAACTGTTCTAAAGCAAAAACCTAAAACAACTTTTGCCTTGCACGCGCGTTTGTCAAAGCCTTATTATGACTATTTACTTCGAATATTTTATACAAGAAAGGCCAGCGCACGCGGAGCATAGATTTATACTTTCAGCATTCTCCTGGAAGTTTGGGTAATTTAGTAATTAGCCCCGTGCGCGACCGAAAGCGTCCCTGTGGTCGGCCTTCCACGATTGGCCGAACGCTGACTATGACGTCGGAAAGGGGATTTATCATCGACGGAATAAGAGGAATGAAAGAACTTTAATTTTGACGGTGTTGGCAGTGTTCCTTTGAGAGCGCAATGATTTCAAGCTTCCACCATGCTAATAACAAACACCATCGAACTTGTTGTTTGCAAGGTAATGACGTCACAAGGGGGAACCACAGGAGGGCGCCACCAAAACTTCTCGCCGCTAATAGGTCTATTTTCACAGGAGCCGAATTACCCACTTTTCAATTTATGATGGTGTTATACACAGCTCTTGCATGCTGGCCAACCATACCGTCGGTGTACCGCCCGCCTTTCACTGCTCACTTCTTCCTAATCGTTTCTAGGACTGACCTTTGTCGACCTCTTGCGAACTTGGAAGGAAATTTCAACGAGGCTTGGCTTCAGTTCAGACTGGCAAACATTTAGAAATTTTCCAAACAAGGGATAATTTAGTTCTACCTTAACCAATATCTGTACCACAATCAACAAAAAGTGTTTCTTAAGCTCACATGTATGTCGCGGCGTGTCGCGAAAACCCCCGGTAGCGCACGTACTTGGGTCCCCCCTTTTCGGGAAATTTTCCACGAAAGCCACTTATATTACCTACAACTTGTAGGTGACACCAGCTGCAACCTTATAATAAAACACGGAACTAACGCTCATCCAGCCCTCGTCAAACTTTGCTAGATACTTGTACGTAGCTTGTAGGGAAGGGCGGTTAACGTTTTACCTCGGTTAATGTTAACTCGCTTCGAGCAAGTGGGCCCAGAGGTTAAGCCACACGTGTAGAGGGACACGCCCCCCCCCCCTCTCTCCACCAATCACCACGCCTGTTTTGGCCACCCCCGGGGCCCGAGAGTGACCGAAACAGCTGTGGCCATCGTTGGGGGCGTGTCCCTCCACTGGCTTCACCTCCGATTGCATATCATGCCGCCTCCGGAAGCTTCTTACCTCCGTGCAGGGACCCGATCGAGCGGCACCAAAAAAAGTGCATCGTCCTGGCGCTCGTCGCTCTTGTGCTTTTGCCCTGACTGACTCAACCGATCATGCCCAGTAAATGCGCCGCAATCCTGCGTCTTTCTTTTCTTCCCCGCGTGATTGGCTTTTGGCGAGCGATCTAGCAAATCCACAGAGACAAGGAGCGCCCTGATGATTCTCTTTAGGCGCTGCTCCATCAGCATCACCGGATCGTTTGCCACTTCTTTGAGCTTGTGCGAAATCGTATGTAAGTAGTCTGAGTGCAGAGCGACCTGCAGCAGCGCGTGCTATTTATTGGCGGACGCCTCTTGCGCGGCAGGTCGGCCGCAAGCATGGAGGTATGAAACTTCTGGTGGCGACGTGACGCCACCAGAGGCGAAGCTAGAAGTGTGTAGGGACACGCCCCCGATGATGACCAAAGCCAACGGACGCCATTGAGCGAAAAGGAAAGCTGACTTCGCGCAAACCTTTTGCGCCAAGTTAGCTCTTGGCTCCAACAGTTTGCGCCAACAATAACAGACTTCAACTGATGAATGACTGGTTCTCTGTCTGGCATATGACTCTAAAGGCTAACAAATCTTTGTGTTTTTCTATAACAAGAAAACAATCTAGATTTAATTTTCCGTACGGACCAAGCGAACTAACAGATTCACGGGTTAATCAGTGTTAATCCTTGAGTCTAATAATCCCCTCAGACTTTCGTTAAAGTAGTCGTGTCGCTTATGTAAGAGCACAAGCATTCAGAGACCTATGTATTTGAAAATATCACTTAAATTGGTTACAACAGCCGCAAAACTCTTGCCTTACACTAGCCTAATTAGGCCCACACAAGAATACGCCAATCGTGTTTGGAAACCTCACACAAAAGCCAACATATCTAAACTCGAGAAAATAGAACTAAGGCCATCAGATTTATATACATCAAATACAGGAGCACGGACTCACCAAATGAACTTCTAAAAAAAGCATCTATGAACCTTAGCTAGCAGTGGTAAACAGTTTACGCTGAAATTATTTTACTTTCTTCTTAAAAATATCTTTAAAAGTGATGTCCAAGGACGTTTTATTTTTTCATGCAAGAAAAAAAACAAAAAAAAAACAGGCATAAACATAGTAGAAGGTTATCTGAATATTCCCATAAAAACGACTGTTGTCGGTGCTCTTTTTCCCGTAGTCATTAGAGAATGGCACGAACTTGATCATTTTATCACTAACAGCGCCACAATAACCCAATTCCTAGCACATCTAGATACTTTGTCACAAAGAGATGAGTGATGTAAGAATACTACTTCTTTATTGTATAAACAGGATTGGCCTGCTTTGCTTTTTATTGTATGTATCTTATGGCGATAAAGTTTTGACTTCGGTCGTTTTTGTCACTGTTCAATAGCATTTATGTGTATGTTTTGAACTGCAAGCGACCAATTATGATGCATGCAATTTTCTTGTATTTTCTGTCCTTTCTTGGTAAACTCCCTATTGGGAATGGCAGTATTCGGAAACATTAATAAATAAAAGGTAGCATATATAGTTTCTCTAGTTCTTTTAAGTAAAGAAAAACTCGGACAAAAAATTGAAACTTCACGCATTTGATTTGAGATCGATCACTATCCAAGATACATATAAATCTTACCCAGCTGAGCGACTTTCGCAGGCAGTCCATTTTCGCGCTGTACTTCTCCAAGGTGGAGTTCGTCCACCAGTCCCGTTCCTGTCCCTTTTCGTCGATCTGGCTGCCTGGGGCTTTGGCTTCGTAGCCACCAATCAACGTTCTCACCACCAGCTGTAAGTTTTAGATGAGTGAGGTAGTGAATGTGAGTGCTGTCGAGATGAGACCGGTAAAGTATCTTACAATTACTCGAATCTGAAAACAAATACACGCTAACGACACAATAAAAATAGATAACTAATGATTTCTTTGTGTGATAGTGCATTGTGGTTACAATAGTATTTTCATTTTGCAGACAATCTAGCTTTGTACTTCTCACAAATTTGTTCGAGAAATGGTCAAAACTACGTTGTCGTTTGCCCGAAAAGGAGCACCATGCTTGACCGGATGCTCTAAGCGGAAGTCAGAAAAACTTTTTTCATTCATGAACAATGGTTTGTGAGACATCAGAGACCCTTATCAATCGTGTTTAAGATAGAAGTTAAATGCAAGCCGAACCTTAAGTCAGTTGTGCATGTTCGTGAATGAGCTTAGACTATTGTTTTTTTGTTAATAGCATAGTCATGGAAATTGGAATCTGATTGCTCGAAAATCAAGTGGCAGGTCAATCAGTATCTTGATCGTCCTCGATTGTTCGGTTGTACGTTCCGAAAAAGCCCACATTGGGGTAGCTTCTGTGAGACAGGCAGCACTGGTTACAGCCTCATCGATGCAATTCAGTCCAGGTTAATTCCAAACGTTTCTATTCGTTTTTAATGTTGGCCGACCATTGTGTTTTATCCAGTGTTGTGCACGTTACTGAAAATAAGTAACAAAATAGCGTTCTTTCTGGGCTACTCAAATATCAACGAGTTACTTATTGAGATTACTTGCAGTACTCCAAGCGTAATGAAATATCGTCATCGTTACTTCCAGAAACTAACGGATGCTACTTTTCCGTGCCGTTAGTTTTAGCAATATTCGGTAGCGATAAGCCGCGGACGCTAACTTCTTGAACAAATGAGCTTTTACAGAGTGATATAAGAGTGCATTTTTTATTTATCTAATAATACACAATTTACACTATATATTTGTAACTCTAATTGAAGAAACTTTGTTGCGGAAAAGAAAATATTACTTTCCGTTTAAGGCGACTGTTTACGCAATGCGAACTAATTTGCTTCGAAGCTAAAAACCATACTAGTAAAAAGAAACGGGTACGAAGTAACGTAATTTTATAGACGATACCGTAATATAGCCACAAAAATAATTTACTCTATATTTATGTAAAATACAAAACATTAGCAACTAACGAGTGGGTCAAAGCGCTACTGAAGGAAGTGACGTGTGACTATAGTAACGGCGTTAGTTGTAACGCGTTACTTCTGATTGCAGCTCAATGAGTGCGTGGTCGGCATTACCTGGCCAAGGCTGCCAGTAGTTGAAGGCATCCGGCCCGTCCTTGACGAAGATCGGCGCCTGAAGGAGACCGGGCCCAACAGCAGCCCAGCTGGCCCTTTCCGCGTACAACACGCTGGCCGCGCTCACGTCGAAAATCACGTCCTTTTGCAGGCGTATCAGTGTCTGCTGCTGCCAGAACGCACCATGAAGCCATCTGTTGAAGAACGTCTCCCCGGAGTCCCAGTACGCCTCTGGTGGAGCATGGCGGGAAAATCAAGCAACAGCGACGCGACGGATACGTTAGTTTCGGTACTATACTTCGTTTCAACTTATGTGCGAGCGAAGGCAAAACTGGAAGCGCGAGCACGGAAGCTCCGTGCGTTCAGGCTTTGCTCGAGCTGCGCGAGCTGGGGAGAAATGCAAAAAGCGCTGGTCTCGCGCTTCTAGCTTAGGCTTCGCTCGCAGATAAAGTGAAATGAAGTATAGGCCTTAACGAGTCTGATGTGTTTAGACACAGCACCCTATAAAACTGAAAAGCCTGGCGGATCAAATCAATCAACAAATCATTTTATTTTCTGCCACAAAAATACATTCGTGACAAGGGCGCTGGAAAAAAACCTGTATGTTTGCAGCTTGACGGGCCCTAGCGCCCTAATACAAGTCTGCAGCGGCACTGACATACTAACAAACAAAAAGTATATAACAATAAAAAGGATATACACACACCTAAGGACACACATTTAGAGCTGTCAGAAGCGTAAATAATGATTTTCTGTTCAAAACTGTTTGTATGATACGATTGCTTAGAGAGTATATGCCAATGTCGCGAGAAAAACAGAAAGTTTAACAAGAGCGGTAATTGGTATACCAATTACCGCTCTTGTTAAACTTTCTGTTTCAGACAATAAAGAACGTTTCTGCACCGGGACGCCTCCGTCGAACGTTCGAGAAGAAACACCGTTATGCTGTCATGACCGGGCGCGTCGGCGGGGAAGGCGCGGACGCTCCCGGTTGGCCGGGCAGGCGCTCTCCCACGCATGCGCGAATAATCACGTGTCATACGAGGAGACCAATTAGTGAACTTGTTTGCGCCTTCCCACAGCCAATCGCAGCGCACAGGCTTTGGCAGTGCAAAACAGGTGCACCCTCTGGGAGGTAATACATGCCTCCTTGGTGCCCTTTCGCGGCGAACTTCACCTGGTAGCACCGCATTCTTCGTGTTTGCTGCGCCTGAGGAGGTAACAAGCGGAGCGCTTCACCCCTGGCCGGGAGGAGGGTGGTAAAGGCGGTCTGTTACCTCCTTTTGGTCCCCTTTTTTCTAAGAGTGTAGCGGTATCTTTGAGTGCCGAAATTTGTTCTAAATGCAGAAACACGCCAGGGGGGCCTATGACGCGATGGGTCCATGGACTCGTTTTTTTTCTAGTTTAACGCGGTCTAAGATTATGTTAATATTTTTTCTTACACATTATTGGTAATTTAAAATTAATCTAGAGGAATACATAATATATAATTCGATGATTGTATGTCGCCATGAGAAGCGGCTGCTGAAATTGAAAAGAGGGAGAGGCAGACAACGGATGAAAGGAGAGCCACGTGACTGGCACCCCGCTGTGACGAGACGCCGAAACACACTTCTCCAGAGCGAACTAGTGTGTTTCAGGTCCTCGCCGCTGCAAAAGGTGTGCGCTGACGTCCAGGTTCCCCGAGAAATGGCTCCTTGATCCTCTGTGCTACCCGATCCTTGTGCTTCAAATCTGCGATCGGGGGTCTATGGCTTTGCCGTCAAGATACCAGGCTTTATAAGTATAAAGGAGGCTATGGTTTAGCCCGTCGTCTAATGTGATGTTTTGATTTTTGCGTGATTACGCCATTGAAGTGCTATGCTGTTGCCCGGCGCGAATTTGGAGGTGTCCAAGCAGCGGAGGGGATGCGACTAGACGGCTGTTCTGCTGCGTGTTGCTCTTCAGCTTGACAGTTCACGGAAGCCTCAGCAGCAAGGAGGTAGGACGCCGAGCAGACAGCGGCGCTCACATTCGCTCGTACGTTCTCCTGTGACGCCCTTTGTTGCCGCTTCGGGACTAGTTTCTATGCGTCGACAGCATACGACGCTAAACGCGCCAGTCGAAAACGCGTCCCAGGCACTCTATGCGGAGCGTAAGTTCGTCTGCTACTTGCACAGGGTTTGCAATGATGCCAGAATGCCATATTGGCTGCTTAAAAAAAAAAAATAATGGGTAGATCTCAGGTCATCTAACATTAGGGTCTGCTCACTTTTGTTTCAATAATAGAGAGTCAGAGCTCGGCCTCGTTTTGACGTCACTGCAACTCCCGCACAAGAAGCAGACGACTTGCTCTGCGCATAGCTTCGGTGCTGAGTTTTGCAGCCCCCCATAGAGTAAAAACGTCTAGGGCCATTTCTAAAACTTGAGGCGCTTCTACGCCTCAATAAAAAGTCTCTATCAGTATTGTTACACTTATTTCCGGAAGTATGTAGAGAGCCTCGTTTTTGTGACATTGGCAACTACTCGGTCACCAACGATTCAGTTTGGCTGAAACCAAAAGGTTTTTTTTTCTTTTCGAGGGTAGCCACTCAGCTGAATCCGTTAAAAAAATGTACCGGAACAAAAACAAAAAAAAACAAAACTACTTGAAACGTCTGACTTGACAAAAACATCGCCGTGTTGATAAACTGAGTGGTATCGACTGATAACACAAACTGCAGAGTCACTTAGGCACTTTTGACACGTTTGTTTGTGTTAGCATGAAGGTTTGGCAGCATTAATTAAAGCTGCGCCGTGGCTTCGATAGCTCATGTTGTTAAGCTTAAACAAGCTATTTATAAAAAAAAAAAAGAAACACAGTTTCCGTATTTTAGGTTTAGCGCCAGTTTTCAGCAGCATGTGTTTGATACCATGGCATGAACTCAAAGAAATGTATGTAAGATTACTTTCTTGAAGAACACACAAAAAAAATTACGACAAATAACAGAAGGGCCTCGGGGAATGACCAAGCTCAGAATAAGATTAGACTACAACCTGTCCTAAATGAATATCCATAGTTTTTTTTTTATTTCAAAAATAAACTACGAATTCGTGAGCACTCATTTTTCCTCCAAATGCAGTGCGATAGTGGTCCGAAACAGATGAAAAAGTTTCAGAACTAACCGTTAACTCATGAAAAAAAAAAAAAAAAGATGTGATTTTCAAAAAATTTAAATGAAAAAAATAGGACCAGTTTTCGCCCATTTTTGTCAACTGGCGCCATTCAGCTCAATGTAATCGAGAGATCCATCGGCCGCCATTTTCAGATTAAAATGTAAGCAAATCATCCACTATACTCTTGAAATAAGCAAACTGTTTGTTCTGAAACTTTACCCTCTGGTTCGGACAGACAGCAACATTTTGGAAGATTATGACTGTTCGGCAGTGCGTAGTTAATTTTTGCGGTGAAAAAATAAAAAAAAGAAACGAAACACAATGCAATTTATCTTTTGGAACACCCTGGCGAACATGTCATTGCAAAGGGACAATGAGAATAACGCCTCATTTGCTTATTGTGCCAGCCGCGCTGCGCATTTTTACGATCTGGTCGTGCTCTGAGGTCTGGTCGTAGTCCGTTATTAGCCTTGATTGACCTGTTTCTGTGCTCTGTGGCTGGGACGTTTCATAAAGTCTGAACCTTTGCGTTACTGTCGACTATATATGAAAAAAAAGAGGGAGTTGACAACATGCCCAAAAACCTTTCGGTCGCTATATCGTGTTTCAATTTTGTAGGGTTTCCAATAGACCGATGTCACCAAGCCAACTGCGCAGGCGCGTGCATTCCGGAAGTGGTGCCGCCGCCATGCCACTTGTAGTCAGCCCTTTCCGGCTTCCCGGCTACATAGGGCTGCGCGTACATCATCGTAGATTATCGTTTGAGACGCCCCGGTATCAACTTGATTCTCCTGCATGCCTGCACTTTATAACATTGTGTTGTTTGTGATGCCTTAGTTTGTGAGCAACCGCAGGAAAGCAGTTTCAGTCGTCTTATCGCTTTAGAATCGCTTTGTCGTCTGCTTCGTCGTGTTCGTGAACGCGTGAGCCCACTGCCGTTCACGTGGTGGTCCCGCTGCGGCCGCGGGAAAAAAAAACAACGACACCACTACTCGAGCATTCCGGCTGGTTGGACGTCTCAAATAACTTGGAAACAAGTGAACATCTAGCACAATGGCAAAGAACAAGAAAATTCGAGGGGACCATCGGCTCGGTGTCGCGCCGCAGAACAGCATCAAATGTGTTGGTGAAAACCTGAGCTTGGTAGGGCTTAGGCTTGGGCATACGTTTTAATCGACAATGAAGTGTAGAGGAGCTAAATGTACTTTCTCGGTGAGCGATAGTTTTCTAAAAGTTGTTCATTCTGGTTGACAGCCTGTGCGACAGGGTTCAGATTAACTGCGGGAGAAGCCTGCACAGTAAGAAGAAGTGATCTACAGAAAGGCCATGCCTGACGCGCCGTAACAATTGGCATCTGTCAAAAAGAAGCAACCATGTCAGATACCTGAAAGCTATAGGTGGGGATGATTTTTCGTGCACAGTTTCTGTTCAGTTTTATTTTGTTTGCGCAAGCCCCAAATGCTAACAGTCGCCCGATGCGTCAAAGCTTTTTTTCTGCGGTCTCGATTGGTGTTAATGCAGAATAGATCAGTAACACCAGCCTAATAGACGACCACAAAATGAATGAGGTTAGTTTGTTACAAGTTGGGCCGTAAGTGTTGCACTTCTAAATTGAATTATGTGGTGTTTTCACGTTTATATATATATATATACAAAAGTGAAGACTGCTTCCGAAAGAGTTGTTTTATTTCAAGCGATGCATACCGGGATCGCTGCTCTTTTTTAGTGATTGTCGTGATTTTTTTAAGCACAGCTGTGCTTGAAACATGTCATCGCAATAATAGTTATAACCGCCAAAATACATCGAGCAAAAAGTGTATTAAAAATGGCCTCCGCAAAGCAGTGCGGAGGTCTTATTTGAGACAGACCAACGTATAGACCACTACGGAACGAATGCTCAGAGGGATTCCAGCGTACGGAGCACTTTGGCCCACCCTATGTCTCGTGCCCTGAATCTTTCACATTTTAGCTGACGTGCAATAGGGTGGATATAAATTATAAAGCAAACCGCGAAACAAATGGTAAAACGCTCATTTTCCTGCCGCTCTGTCTGGCTGCGTTTACCTTTCTTTGCCATGCTCCTTTCTTTCGGGAAGACATAATATCCGAGGCCCATTTGCCTGGTGCTATTATTATAGCTCCGTGGCGTACAACAGGTGAAGCCACCGATTGAAAACCATGAGTAAACACGTGGCTAAAGGTTTCGTGCTAACCCGAAAATTTCCAAACGCCGGGCGTAGAATGCACATTGACGCGGCCGAAAAACTGAGGAGAACTACAGGTACCAGAATGCACCGCGGCAGCAGTGGCGTCGCGCAGCTCCTGGTGAGATCGGTCTATTATCACTCACCGTAGTATCCGTTCATATTTCTCTCGTTGGCTACAGCTTTGGGGTAGCCCGTGTAGATGACCGTGTTGTGCAGATTACTAAGAGCGGTCTTCCGAGCCTCGTCGTCCAACCATGCGCCCCGTTCCAATAGACTCCTAAGCGTTTTCTTGATGTCTGTCACCATCAGTTCTGCTTTTAGGACCGCCTCGGATGAAATCTCTGAAAAGCAAAGACAGCGGGAACAATGAACGTGCGATGAGAGAGCTGCTGTCAGCTTGACAGTTTGTTCATTCAATGTTAAAGGAGTGAAGTACAATATTTTACTGTAACACGTAAAATCGGCCAAAATTTCTAAATGTCCATTTTTTTCAAAAACTAAAAAAGGGTTTCGCAAAAAAAAAAAAAAAAAAAAAAACGCCGTAGCTTAGAGGGTATTTTCTATATTTCTGAGGGCTTTTCACCAATTACATTTTCGCCCAGTCAAATGAGGGACACTTTTAAAAAAACGATCTAATGAAAAAAAAGTTGCAGAAACCATAATGCTGGTTGTCAAGGATATGCGAGGCGTCGTGTATACAGGATCACAACGTCGCCTACAAGAGTATGCCAGATTTTGCTACAATGCCCGTTAGCCACAATGGAACTCACGTAGCTGTTCACTATGAATACAACAGGGCAAATTTCACTTTTCTGGTCCGTGCTGCTGATGCTATCGTAGTGTTCACGGTTAATTGCAACTATCGAGACTGACGGTCTGTGCAAAGTGAAGTTTTTACGTCGACACCCCTAGTAAACACGTGGCCGGTGACACTGCCATGTGGCGTTGTTGGCACTGCGTTCCCATCGTCCGCCTTTGGTGCCTATTGTCGACGTTCGGCGGCTATACGTCGCCGTTTCCTCTCGGGGAGCTCCTCATCTGCGGGTGGTGGTCGCTTGCGAGGCCCCTTTTTATCTGACACGACGTGAGTTTCAAGATTGGGTTTTATAAGTGGTTTACAAGGCAGTCAATCCCCTCTCCACCCCCCCCCCCCCGCCCCCCCCCCCCCCGCCCCCCCCCCCCCCCCCCCGCGCGCTGCGCTTACGCCTCTTTGCGGCGAAAGTCTGCGGCGGCTCATTACGTAAATGTTAACCCACTTGGACCACCCGTAAACGCCACTTCGCGGCGGCCGACTATTCGCCAAAGTGTCATTCGGTGAAACGTGGGTGGTCGCTAAAACGACATTCGATAAAGTGGGTGCCTCCCTGTTGAAGCCATGAAACTCGAATTACTTCCATCTCGTCATGACGCGCGGTGGTAGCACACATAACGAGCGGAGCTCGATGCCTTTATAGATGCTTATAGGTTTCCATAGCGCAAAATATTTCTGAGCTTCCCAGAAAAATATAAAAACCAACGGAGTTCGTACAACCGTCAGCCTCGAAATTCGGAGCTTTTCTTATAAATTGGAAACCGTAAAATGTTTACCGGAGAGTGTTATTGGATTTTATCGGATTTATCCGAAAACGCAGAAGCCGTATTGACGATATTTAGCTGGGACCATTTTAGAGCGCAGCTCTTAGGGGCCCGTTTCCGGCTTGAGCGGCGTCGCCGTCGCCGTTGCCGTCGGCGTAACCGCGCGGTGCATGATGGGTACATTTCCCCGCTAAATATAGCGGAAAATTTTCCCCGCTAGATTTAGCGGAAAATTTTCCCCGCTAAATTTAGTGGAAAATTTTCCCCGCTAAGTAGGAGTTATCCGAAATGTACAGCGCCATCTACTAGCCGCGAGAAACACTTGGTCGGCCATCTTGTCTAGGTCGATAACAACAGCTGCCGGACGCGTTCCTCCGTACTCGAATATTCCGTCGGCTCGGTTTTCTTCCGGCGAGATGCCTTTACATTGCTGTGTCCCGCACTGCAAGCAACTTGGAGGCACCTACAGCGATGGTAGCAAGGTATGTCAAAAACGTTCAGTGTGTAAATGCTATTTGAGTGATCAGAAGGACGAGATAAAGACACGAGTGATCTTTTCCTTCGAAAAGTGACCAGAAGCGGGTGCAATCTACCGCTAATACGATCTAAACTCAGGGTCGCACTGCTTATACATCATTCAGAGTTCAATGCGAGTTACCCTGCCATTTGCGCTTCGTATGCTGCACAACAACCAGTTCGAGGACGCGCTTGGGACGCGGCACACGAAGCATGGATAGGCGTCATTAGGGCATAGTGACCCGCGTTTGAACAGTGCCTGAAGACTGTCTTTTGAATGTTGTGCAAGCAGTCTGGGGCAGAACACAGGCGTTTTCAAAGTGCAAGAGTTGTGTAGCGCGAGGACGGCAACTTTGTAAACCTTAACGCCAGTCTGTTTACTTTCATCTCTACCGCGACGTATTCGCGAGGAGTGCGTTTACTTGCGACAAATTTGTGACTGGTGTTAGCAACAGGGTTGTGTTGCCTCCTCCACTATTGACGTGGTTATCTGTTAGCTGAACTCAATAATATTGAACGTGCGGATCAAAAAGAAGTGGGTATACACTTCCTTGGCTGCATTCTGCGCAGAACGATATATTTTCCTGATGACCCGTTAGGAGTATACTAGTATTACCAATGTAGTGATGCAGTGACTCGTGCATAATTTAGGGAGGATCATATCCGTACCCCACTTCCAACTGGAATAGCCGGCGAGAGTAACAGGCGAGTGCATGTGCGAACGCTGCGTATATGTGAATACTGCGGACCATTCTCATCGGTTTTTACTTTATTGTGCAACAACTATCAGTGTTTAGAATAGGTATGCACCAGAGCCTTGTATATGTTGTGCTCCCTGTTTTATGCTAGCAAGTCATTTTGGCATACAAAATGTTGATTGTGTACTGACTTTTCTTATATCTTCTGTAGGTATCCTTTCATGGTTTCCCGAGGCACGAAGAAGTGTACAAGAAGTGGATTATTGCCATCAGGAGAGATGAAGGGGTTAATTTTCGCGTGACAGAGTACACTAAAGTTTGTTCACGCCATTTCAAGGAAAGTGATTTCATCCCTGCAGTAGCGAGCGGCAAAAAACTTCTCCGAGACGCAGCAGTGCCATCAGTGTTTTGCTTCAGCAAGCAGTGCAAAGTTCGCAAGCCACCGAAGCCGCGTGCACTGCCACTGCTTAGGAGAACTGTCAAACCACCCGGTCAAGTGCTACCAACACAAGAACCTACTGACAATGACGACAGCGTTGTAAACCAGGATGCAGGTACTTCTAGTAGCATTCCCATGGAAGCGACTGAAAGTTCACTGGAACCGACTGGCCGGAACTCCTCATCCGCAGTATTGGAATGTCTTGCAACTTTAGTCAAGGAGCAGGAGAAGGAAGTCGCGAATCTTCGCTACGAGTGCAGTTCTCTTAGAGATCAGCTCGGTTCGGCCAAGGCCACAGTTCGCAAACTCCAAGCAGAGAACGAGTCTCGGGCATCTCGGCTTGCCGAAGAAAAAGAAAGGACGTCTACGTTTGCCATCGAACGTTTCAAGGACTCCGACGAAGACATCATGTTCTACTGCGGGTTGCCAGGATATGAACATTTCGTGGCCTTGCTTCGTTTCCTAGACCCAGGAGACAATGGGTGCAATGTCTTGCGTGCCGAGGGCGACGGTGCGACCCAATCTGGCAGGGGTCGTAAAAGAAAACTAAGCTCCGAGAATGAGCTATTTTTGGTTCTAGTGCGGCTGCGCCTTGGGTTGTTTGAGGCCGACTTAGCGGACAGGTTCTGCATTGCACAGTCAACGGTTTCAAGAATATGCACTTCGTGGATAAATTTTATGTACCTTAAGTTATCCACCCTGCCTCTGTGGGCTCCCAGAGAAATAATCGATGCAACAATGCCACCCGAGTTCGCTCAGAAATATGCGTTGACAAGAGTGATCTTGGACGCCACCGAGATAAAGTGTGAAGTGCCGTCTTCTCTCTCACTTCAGTCAAGCACCTATTCACCATACAAGTCATCAAACACATTCAAAGGTCTTATTGGGGTCTCGCCTAATGGGCTTGTAACCTTTGTTTCGGAGCTCTTCACGGGATCTATCTCGGACAGGGAGTGTACGGTAAGAAGTGGATTCCTTGAGTTGGACTTCGAGCAGACTGATTCAGTGATGGCTGACAAAGGGTTTCGTATTGAGGATTTGTTGCAAAACAAAGGCATTAAGCTAAACCTGCCCCCATTTCTGAGAAGCAGCACATTTTCAAAAGACGAAGTGCAAGAAACAAAAGAAATCGCCTCGCTCAGGATACACGTCGAACGCAGGATACAAAGAATCAAAGGATATCAAATTTTCGATCGGCCAGTCCCCCTCACTTTGGCACCAGTAGTCAATCAGATTTGGACTGTAACAGCTATCCTGACAAATTTTCAATCGCCTCTCATTCAACACTAAGACAGTATTGATGTTTGGCATGAGCATCCAAGCAATAGCACCTCACAATGTAGTACCTTATTTGGGCCATTGGACCATGGCATGCTACCTACTAACATTTAATCACTCAAATTATTAGTGCAAGATCAACACCCCTATTACGTGTTATCTCAGGCTATGGACATTACTGTCTGCCAGCAAAATGTATGTGCTAGATCACCACTTCATGCTCCGTTTAGTTTTTTTTTTTTTTTACTCATGTGAAGCAACAGCCTCAACAGCGTTTGTGTTCTTTAATCTTTTTTATAGTGCCTTTGAATTCTGATTTTACATTTGTAAAGTTGAATGATTAAAACTACTCTTTCACCATAAGAATCATAATGAAAAGAGGCTCCTTGCATAGCGCTACCAATTTTACCTTCACTTAAGGTGATAATACTGTACATGCTTGCAAGATCAGTTATTTCTTAGAGTGCTTCAGACATCTGCATACTGTTGCGCTCATCCCCACTGCACCCACCTGAGACTACACAATCTACCATTGTAAGGGGATCATGGCAATTCTTTTACAATAGACGCCGACATTCCTGGACGCAGCGCAGTCAAATGCGAATGTCTGAAGCGCCCTTTATTTGATAGAAATGTTTTAAATGAATGCTGAACCGAATCTTCAGTTTTACAAAGCCGCAGAAGCATTCAACAAGACGCTACGAACCACAAAACACAGCTCATACAGCCATATCCCGAACGGATGGCCGTATTTTAGGAAAACAAAGGGGCACGATAGAGCGACAATTGTGACATAATCATGGGTCTCGTGGGCCTCGTTCCCTTTTCCAACACTACGGCCATCCGTTCCGAAATATCGCTGTGCGAGTAATGTTAGGGGGTTTGTAGCATCCAACCTATCGCTCCTGCCTTCTTTTGCGGAATTCAAATTTAGGCTCAGCATCCCTTTAAATGCAGAAAGCACTTCATTTCCTCCACAACCAGATTCGGTGCGCAGGAACCATGCGCAAAACTTTTCCTTAAGGGGACAACATGTATGGCCACCATATTTTATGCAGCAACATTGCGTTTATTATTTTACATTGCTGTCTGCTTGTTTTAAATCATTTGTACAACTTGTACGCCCAGCAGTTTCATTAAAACAGCTTGAATAAGGAAACTAAACTCACTGTACCCTATATTTGTACATTTGAAAAAGTCAAGACAACAATAATTCAAAGGAAACATACTTTCCTCTCTAAATGGCATCTTCATGACTTAATGCAGAAGTATTCATATGGAAGTAGTACAAAAAAACAAAGGTAGCTGAGTAAGACCCTGAAACAGTGCAGAAAATCAAGATGAGAGCGACCCAGCAAACTCCTTGCGACGTCGAAAACAATTGCTAAAGTTTGAGGTAGTTCACTGCCTTGTCGGAAAAATAATTGCGGAAGTTTGAGACAGTTCACTGCCCTGTCGAAAATAATTGATAAAGTTTGAGATAGTTCACGTGCAGGGTCGCCTCAACTTTCATCTTTTGCACGCTGGAGGACTAGGAAGTAACTCTCCTGACAAGGTATGGCAACATATACCTAAAATAAAATGAATCCAGATTTGACTTCACACGAAGCCACTCTTCTTCATCGAACCAAATGCGTTCTATGGCAATCCATTTTTCAGAGCGCACAACAAAGTCCGCCCACTGGCACTAAGTAAGAGCCATTTGCCCTAGCACCTGTGCATAATAGTGGTGGTCTCTGTTAAGAGATGGCTCTTCATTTTCGTTGAAGGTTAAGTAGAAGTCATGTGACCTAACAAAGTCTGGCTCGCTGTCCCGTAAGGAGTACGGGCATTTCACTTCCAGTACCCCATACGTCAACTCTTCCGGGTCATACACAAGCCTGTCGGGGCTCGCACCAAGCCAGGGGCAGCTCGGATGCACAACCAGTCCACAGTGCTGGAGTGAAACATTGTGTCCCCAGCTCTTCATGACACTGCCGTAGCGGTCGCAAGCAGCACCCTCGTTGTTTCGTCCATACTGCACTGCACGGACACGAGACAAGTCTTTTGGCTCGATCAGGTTTTCCAGCCCTTTCTGCGTCCACTCGTCTCTCGCATCCACCTGTCCGAAGCGTGATGCAGTCAGCCGGTTTGAGCGGGCTTCCTGCCAGCACGTGCTCCTTGCTTGCTGCCTTGAGTTCAACTCCAGCTCCCTGGCCTCCTCTGGGGTCACCTGGACTCCCTGCAAGGAACAAAAAAGAACAACAAACATTTTGAGGAGCATGTTCCCTGATTGTTACGTTCACACAGCATGTGTTTAAGGGCTAGTATTGCCGAGGAAGGGTGGTGTTCGCCACGAAACACCACCACAGAAATGTGTGACATGGATTTCCACTGCCACTCAAATTTAGTGGGCAATATAATTGCTGCTCTAGATGACAGACGGCTGCTGTCTTGTATAAGAGGCAGAAGAGTGAAGAGGGGGGAACCACTTTTCCTTTCCAAGATTGGTGTTTCTTCCTTTCCACTCTCCTCTGTACTAATGTGGAGAGAGAGGAAAAGAGACTGCTGCTATTCTTAACCTGAAACAGACTGCAGCGACGAGCACTTCCACCACAGACCGCATTTCCCGGCTTCATCAGAAGGATCAAGTTTCTTTCGAGGCGATTTTGGTTAATATTTAACGGAGGCAAGGCCAACAGGCAAACATAAGAACAGATGCCGGGTGGGAGATGACAAAGGTGGTCCCGACAGGCAGAAGCCAAAAGAGCATGAATGAAAAGGAAAGAGACTAGACGCAAGGTGAGAGTGCTCAGTTTGCCACGACGCACTGCATTTGTTCTGCTGCTTGTCAGCTTCAGTTGTTTTCGGTGCAATGCCCTTTGACCACAGTGACCTTGCAAGTGACATCTCTTGCCAGTTTTCCGAGTCTATTTAAGATCTACCCGCAATTTTGGCTTGCTGGGACAACCCATGTCAGTGTTCAAAGCTGAGCAGGAGCACTGACAGAAGAAAGCTGAAACTGAACGGGAGTGTCAGCATTAGCTCCTGCAAGCGTTGTTCTTGTTTTTTAATGTTATTCATTATGCCATGCTGTTCTATTTATTGTAAAGCAAGCCTATACAGCCACATAGATGTTACAGCTTTTCATATAGTGACGCTCATTGAAGGCTGCATTGTCACAAAGCTACCAGTAATGAACTGTTAAAAGAATACTTGTTAGTGTGGCTGAAGATTAAAGGTAAGAATGCAACAATGTTATATTTGAGCAACACTTACCGTCAATATACTCCACTCATCTGGACTGAATGCGTCGGAGAAGGTATGTTGTGAAGTGCCGTCAAAGAGAAACGCCCTTGGAACTGGGCCGAGGGTGCCACTGCTGGACGAGACCCATGTCTTGAAGCCCGCTGGCAGCTTAGGCTTGTTGGTAGGATAGTGGGGAACCAGCAGGAGCACGACCAAGTTTAGTCTCAGCGAAAGTTCCCGTGGCAGCTCGGAGGACGGCAGCAAAGTGGTGGTTCCCAAGCCTGTCAAGACTTGCGCCCAGCTCGTAAAACGACTTGAGCTGCTGCTGATCCTGGTGCTTCTTGGCACGTGCGTCGAAGAGCCGAAGCGGCACTGGGACAGGCACACCACCTTCACGAGGGCTCCTCCAGTCAACGTCTTGAACACTCTCAGGACGTATGCCTTCTCGTCGGGGGCGCCTCCACTGCTGGGGGAGCTCTGTGCACGACAGTTCTGGGGGTGCCTCTCAGAAGCCCTTCTTCTTCAATAAAACTATCAGGTGTAGGGTGGCAAGGACGTGGCTACATGCGCCGCTTGTCCCAGCAGGGCACGCACAGGACGCACCAGTGATTGCACCACTGGCAAGCTCAAATGCCAGAAGTACTTTGTACGGGAGGCCAGTCTTCTTTTGACTCCGATAACAGGTGGCGCGTGCGTACACAAAGCCAAGACTGTAAAAAAAAAAAAAAAAAAAAAGAATTGCAGACTGCACAGAACACATTTAACACTTCAATAATAAATGAACTTTTTAGACATGTCATTGGTCAAAAAATGCTATGTGAGCAAATGCTACTATTTCATGCTAAGGGCAAGTCGTCTTTAGTATTTACCATTTTGTTAGACCACCTGAGACTGGGTGGAAGAAACACGACGACGTCGTCGTGCTTCTTCCACCCAGTCTCAGGTGGTCTAACAAAATGGTAAATCTACACCAGCTCGCCTGCGCCCTAACTGTTTTTTCATTAATCGTCTTTAGTGCCGGCGCAGCTGCGAGCACGAGTCTTTCAAAAGTGACTTCCTTGCGCCAGTTCATATGCACACAACGCATTCCGCAGAGCAAAACGGTGACGCCGTCCCTACAACATTGAAACCCTGCCTTTAAATTATGTGGATGTGTCGGCACAATCTAAAAGTAGGCTGTCTATGTTTCGAATAAGCATGTACAAAAGTGATATTCTTAGCATGGGCTAACCGCAGAGGCTCCGCTAGCGCGAGACGTCAGCCTTGACTGGCGCTATATCGCTGCACGCGGGCTCGTGCAGCCGCCGAGGGGTCATCGAAACCAAATAGCTCGCGCTTTTAGAACCTGCGGCTAACGATAGTACATGCTAAAACACCGTTGTTAGTAAGCGGAGTCTGTTTGCACAATGCTCGCATACAAGCGAAGTAGTACGTACCTTAAGTCGCAGACGTTAGTCGACACTGATGAAGGCAGAGTATATGCTTCGACGGCGAAGACGTACGACTTATCCTGCTGTCGAGACGACGGCTCGGCCGACGAGCATAAGGTAGCCAGTGTGTCGTCAGATATACCCGGCAATGCGTCTAAGTCATTTCGCCACATGTCGTGATCAAACGTAGGAAAATGCCACCGCCGCGCCATTTCTCTTCGCAGTACGCACGCGACGCACGCTGCTAGCGTTCGACCTAGACAAGATGGCCGACGGGATGCAAGTGCTCAGCGTTGCCAGACGCCTGAGCAATTTCGCATATCGCCTATTTAGCGGTAAAAGTTCCCCGCTAAATTTAGCAGAAAATTTTCTCCGCTAAATTCAGCAGAAAAGTTTCTCCGCTAAATTTAGCGGAAAAAATTCCCCGCTAAATTTAGCGGAAAAATTTCCCGGCTAAACCTAGCGGAAAATTTTCTCCGCTCAATCTAGCGAAACAATTTCCCCGCTAAATTTATCGGAAAATTTTCCCGCTAAATTTAGCGGGAAAACTTCCCCGCTAAATCTAGCGGAAAAGTTTCCCCGCTACGTTTAGCTGAAAAGTTTTCCCGCTAAATTTAGCGGAAAAAATTCCCCTCTAAATCTAGCGGAAAGTTTTCCCCTCCCCCCGAGGTCACGTGACCCTGTCACGTTCCTGTGACGATTATTACGGGTGGAAGAAGAGAAGAAGAGGAAGGGAACGAGCGCGTTCCAGATAACGGCGAGCGCAAGAAGAGAAGCGGCGGTGAAAGCCAGGGTCGGGCCGCGACGCACGGTGACGACCAGAGCTCTGAGGGTGGACCAGCCGCTACGGTCGGCGACGCCTGCTACGAACAACTCCAGGGGGAGTACGAGGCACCGGGTTCTGCATCATCGCTTCAAGCGGCGACGCTCCGCAAGTTACCGAGGTTAAAGACTTGAACTTAAGGCAAGGACGGTAGCGGGGAACGGGCTATGAGTGTGTTGACGTCACTTTAACTGCCTTCAGTGTTTTGCTTTTCTTTCTTGCTAATTCTTTTCCTATTGTTTCGCTTCTGGCACTTTCCTATCTTCCGTCTTGTAAATATATCATTTCTTTTTTGATCCTCTCATGGATATCGTTTCTCGCTTTTCCCGGCTGACGATGACAATTTGGCGAGCCTGCCAGGATTCCGTAAACCCACTGGCCTGATCTCGTTGGTCCGGAGGAGAGAGTTCGCGACGATGACTGGGTCCGGGGTGGTAGAGATTGATAAATGGATGGCGGCTGGGAGGGAACTAGGATACACTGGAGAGGAGCTTAAAGGGATACTGAACCATAGACTTTAGTGTCCATAATAAGTGGCGCACGTTCTTTCCACGAGCCAGCAGCCGCCGGTGTGCGCGAGCACACGCAACAAAAATGACGTCAAAGATCTCCATTCGCGGTTAAGATGGCAGTGAAATGCAAGGGCTTCGGGCGAAAGGAGAATAAAGACAAGTTTTTCATCTATACAGTGGTGTCTGGTGTAAAAGGTAAGCGATTAATTGGTCTAACAAGCATGTAGCTTTCACTTGTAGAGATGAAAAGCCTGTCTTTATTCTCCTTTGGCCCGAAGCCCATGCATTTCACTGTCCTCAAGCGCGAATGGAGGTCTTTGACGTCATTTTTGTTGCGAGTGCTCGCGCACACCGGCGGCTGCTGGCTCGTGGAAAGAACGTGCGCCACTTATTATGGACACTAAATTCTATGGTTCAGTATCCCTTTAAGATCTGGGTTGAGAGGGAGAAAAATATTCAAAGAGAGGAAAGGCAGCAGGCACGTGAGGCGGCAAGAGAAAAGCACGCGGCGCAAGAACTCGCATGTTAAGTAGAATGTGTCCGACTGGATAAAGAACGGGAAGTGCTACAACTCAGAATTGCGGCCCAGGAAAGAGAAAATCGCGAAGCAGGAGGTGAAGGGCGAGAAGGCGTTTCGACTGGACCAAGTCATAGGGCTAGTCCACACAAACTGATACCGCAGTATAATGAGATGCGCGACGACCTCGACGCGTATCTGCAGAGGTTTGAGCGTACGGCCACCGGTCTCGGATGGCCACAGGACAAGTGGGCAACCACTTTAAGTCTTTGTCTCACAAGAGAAGCCCTGACTGTGGTCGGTCGCATGACCCCTGCGGATGCGATGAATTATACAAAAATGAAACTGGCGCTGCTTCAAAGATTCCGGTACACAAAAGAAGGTTATCGCGAAAGATTCCGTGAGGCGAAGCCCGGAGACGGGGAAACAAGAAAACAATTTGCAGCCAGGTTGACGGGGTATTTCGATAGGTGGATCGAAGTAGCAGGAATCCAGAAAACTTTCGAGGCGCTCCGGGACAGAATGCTAATGGAGCAGTTCATGACAACTTGCGCTAGTAAGTTGATGGTCTTTCTCAAAGAGCTAGACTGCTTGACCCTTGATGATTTGGCTGATAAAGCCGACGTCTTTCTGGAAGCGCAGACTCAGCCGAGCGCTTTAAAAGCGAAGGTAGAGGGACAAGACCCGAAAACCAGCCCAAAGACAGTCCCTAGCGCCTTCAGAGAAGACAGAAGGAGAATCCTCCGATGCTTTTTATGCAGTAAGGTAGGACACAAAGCAGAGAATTGCAATGGTCGCAATCAACAATACAAACCATCGACATGTTGGCACTGCGGCCGGATGGGACACAAGGCCGAAATGTACTATGAGGGCTGGCGATAAACCACAAGCTTCTTGCCTGTGGACAGCCTTCGACGAAACGGCAGGTGAACCAGACAACACCTACCTTACGTTTAAGAATGGCGACAAAATACTAGTGGTTAACGCCGCTGTAAGGAGGCCACCCAAGTTTCTGGTGGAGAATATGCCTGTGGTCGAAGGCCGCATTGGCGAGCGAAAAGTTACGGTACTACGGGACACCGGCTGCAATACAGTAGTCGTAAGAAAGAACCTAGTGCCCGGTGGGTGCTACACTGGAAACTCTAACCCCGTATATTTACTGGACCGAACAGTGAAATACTTACCTGAGGCGGAAATTGTGATCGACACACCCTTTCTGGCAGGAAAAGTCGTGGCGAAGTGCATTGAAAATCCCCTATACTACTTAGTGCTCGGCAACGTTCCACAAGTGAGAGATCCCAACGATCCGAACCCATATATGAAATGCGATCAACAGCGAAGCGACGAGATGAAGACACCTACGGTCCAGGGAGTTGGCCACCAGCTGGACAAGAGAGCCGAGGTACCAGAGAGGAAGGACCACAAGGAACTTTCTCCAGACGAATCGGAAAACACGGATTTGGGATTGATAATTCCGCCTTCAAGTATCGCGGGACTTGGAGAGACGAGGAAGAATAAGAGCGAGAACAAAACTGAATCTCCACTGAATGTGTCACAATTTCCGATTCTCGAAACGACGATCGGGAAGCTTTCGGCAGAGCAGAGGAACGATGCGTCTTTGAGGAAATGTTTCGACAAGGTCGGAGAGGTGGTAAAGAAACACAAGTGTCGTACGAAGTATGAAATGGTGATCAAGAACAACCTGCTCTTTCGGAGCTGTATATTTTCCACCGGAAGGAGTATAGAGCAGCTGGCTCTCCCAGCAAGATTCCGACCAACTGTTATGACAATGGCACACGATGGTATCATGTCAGGCCACCAAGGCATGAAGAACACGCTCGCGCTAACAGCTGAAGAGTTCTTTTGGCCGGGCATGCAGAGTGACATCAATAGGTACAGAGCGCGACACTTTTAGCGCGAACAAGCCATCGCCGGTTTTTAAAGTTTTTCTCTTTGAAACCAAGGTATGTCATCCAAGTTATTATTGCTACGGAAAGAGCTTATTTAGTTCTATAATGTAAGCGATAAAATTTCGTGCTCGCTAATACTATTTGGAAGTAAAATTCAAAAATGCGCCGATGTCGTGTTCGCGCTAACAGTGTCGCGATGTGTACGTGCGTTCCTGCGATGTATGCCAGCGCACGGTGCCAAAAGGCAGAGTAGGCAAAGCGCCTTTTGGGACAATGCCTGCCATCGAGACACCATTCAAGAGAGTGTCGATCGACATCATCGGTCCGATCAACCCAACAGCGAGTTCGGGCAACCGATATATCCTGACAATGGTGGACGTTGCCACGAGGTACCCGGATGCTATACCATTGAAAAGCATCGGCACGGAGAAAGTGGCAGAAGCCTTGGTAGAAATGTTTTCTAGGTATAGAATCCCAAATGAGGTCCTTAGCGTTAGAGGTTCCTGCTTCACGTCAGACCTCATGAAAGAGGTAAGCCGGCTGCTGTCCATTAAGCACCTCATGACTACACCCTACCATCCGATGGGGAACGGGCTGATGGAAAGATTCAATGGAACCATCCAACAGATGATGAGAAGGATGTGTCAAGAAAGGCCTAAGGACTGGGACAGATACATACCGGCACTACATTTCGCCTACCGAGAAGTGCCACAAACAAGCCTGAAGTTTTCACCATTTGACCTACTATATGGCCGAAGAGTTCGGGGACCCTTGGTTATCCTTAAGGAGATCTGGTCCAACGAGGCGTTTGAAGACGACGTCAGGACGTCCTACGGTCACGTACTGGAGCTAAGAGAGACACTACAAAGAACATGTAAGTTGGCTCACCGCTTCTTGGAGGAGGCCAAGATCAAGTACAAGGAGCACTATGACAAAAAGAGCGTCAACCGTCAACTGAAAGAAGGGGACTTGGCCCTCATTCTCCTACCGAGCGACCACAACAAGCTAATAATGCAGTGGAAAGAACAATTTGTAGTATCCTGCAAAAAGAACGAAGTGGACATCGAGATCTATGTTGGAGGACGCAAGAAGGTATTCCACGTGAATATGCTCAAGAGATACCAAGAGAGGTTCGAGGTCGACCGGAGGCAGCCAAGCTGCAGTGCGGCAACGCAGGACCTTTGCAGGCTACACAAGCTGGAGATGCCAACAAGGCATAAACGCCTGATAAAGTGACTGTACATGACTGAAAAGAGGTCACGGTCAACGATGACCTTGATGATGAAGAGAAAGATGAGGTGTGGAGGTTTATCGAACAGTACAAGAGCATATTTTCAGATCTTCCAGGTCAGACTAACTTGATCACGTGCGACCTGAAATTGACCACCGAGGAGACTGTGCGGATAAGGCAACATGCGTTGCCATTTTCCGTCCAAGAGACAGTCGAAAAGGAGGTTGCGGAAATTCCCCGACTGGGCGTTATTGAACGGTGCACATCACCGTATAATGCGCCGGTTGTGATCGTTAGAAAGAAAGACGGTTGTGAGAGGTTTTGCGTTGATTACAGAAAATTAAACGACGTGCTTAAGGTAGACGCAGAGCCGATTCCAAGGGCGGACGTCACCTTCGCCCAGATGGGCCGTAAGAAGTTTTTCTCTAAGCTGGATCTAGCGAAGGGATATTGGCAGATCCCGATGGAGGATTTGGCCAAGGAGAAGACTGCGTTCTCGTCGACTAGTGGACTTTTCCAGTTAAGGTTCATGCCTTTCGGGCTATAGACCTTTCCAAAAACGAGCTTGTGGCCGGTGCCATTTTGAGCGTTCGTGCGTATGGCGCGTGCTTTGCTCGCTTTCCGAAGCGACGATCACGCACGTGCTGGGCTGTGAAGATCGCACGCTGGACTGTGATTTTGTAAACATTGGAAAGGTCTATAGACTGCCTCGGCTACCCTCACCAGACTGATGAGGAAGTTGCTTCATGGAATTCCGGAGGCTCATCATTACATCGATGACATTCTCATCACCTCGGATACGTGGACGCAACACATGAGGACGTTGCAGACAGTTTTTGATCGGTTGAAAGAAGTCAATATCACGGCTGGGCCGAAGAAATGCGAGATCGCATTTACAAAGACGACCTTCCTCTGTCATGAGTTGGGTGGAGGACGAATCGTGCCCCACGCGGAGATCCTTGGAAGGATACAAGACGCGCCAAGGTCGGTGACAAAACGTCAAGTGAAGTCGTTTCTCGGGCTGACCGGCTATTACCGCAATTTCGTCCCAAACTACGCGGATCTTGCCACACCACTGCTGAAGCTCACGAAGAAAAGAGAACGAATTCAAGTTGAATGGGGGTCAGCACAGGAGGAGCCGTTCGAGAAACTGAAGGACTGCTTGTCGAGACCACCTATCCTGTTGGCGCCAGATCCTGACAAGGAATTCGTTCTGCGGACGGACGCATCAGATTTATGCCTGGGCGCAGTGTTACTCCAAGAAAGTGAAGGACTGTTGCATCCAGTGGGGTATGCGAGCAGAACGCTGGGAAAATCGGAGAAGAATTATGTTATCGTAGAGAAAGAGTGCCTGGCGATTGTTTGGGCCGTGGAGCGATTTAGGTTGTTCTTATATGGCAGAAAATTTCGCATACAAACGGATCACCGTGCTTTAAAATTTTTGAACAAAGCGAAGCATTCCAACAGTCGCATAATTAGATGGAGTTTATCATTACAGTAACAGGACTTCCACATAGGATACATTAAGGGGAAAGACAATGTGGGAGCGAACTTCTTAAGTCGTCTAGACAGCTAAGCCGTGGAGGATATTTGTTCGTAAAGGCTGTGTTAATGAGACCCATTATAATTTGTTTTACATTTCGGTCAGGAGAAGAGTGTGTTGCCCACATGTGATTTGTACGTGCAATTAGGGATGTGAGAGAGTAACCACAGTTTGTTTTCGTGATGTGGGCAATATTATTTTGGGAGGTGGAAACGACATACGTGCGTGAGTGCTAAGGACCAAGTGTGGTGGTGCTTGTGAACGTGCCGCGGTCACTACAGCAAGCCACCGAGGAGGTCGCCTTCGTGAAGAAACTTCATATGGTGAAGTTCTCGAAGTGAGGGGGGGGGGGGGGGGTGTCACGTTCCTGTGACGATTATTACGGGTGGAAGAAGAGAAGAAGAGGAAGGGAACGAGCGCGTTCCAGATAACGGTGAGCGCGAGAAGAGAAGCGGCGGTGAAAGCCAGGGTCGGGCCGCGACGCACGGTGACGACCAGAGCTCTGAGGGTGGACCAACCGCTACGGTCGGCGACGCCTGCTACGAACAACTCCAGGGGGAGTACGAGACACTGGCTTCTGCATCATCACATCAAGCGGCGACACTCCGCAAGGCACCGAGGTGAAAGACTTGAACCTAAGGCAAGGACGGTAGCGGGGAACGGGCTATGAGTGTGTTGACGTCACTTTAACTGCCTTCAGTGTTTTGCTTTTCTTCTTGCTAATTCTTTTCCTATTGTTTCGCTTCTGGCACGTTCCTATCTTCCTTCTTGCAAATATATCATTTCTTTTTTTATCCTCTCATAGATGTCGTTTCTCTCTTTTCCCGGCTGACGATGACAGACCCCTCCCCCCGAGGTCACGTGATCCCTCCCCCCCAGAATCCCGTGACCCCCCCCCCTCCCGAGGTCACGTGACCCCCCCAAGAACACGTGACCCCTCCCCCAAAGGGAGGAGAAGGGGGGAGGGAGGGGGGGAGGAAGGAGGAGGGGAGGAGAAGGTGAAGGAGTAGGACCAAGAGGAGGGAGCAGGAAGGATGTGGAGGTGCGGACGAGGGAGGAGGGGTATACCCTCCCCTCAGTACCCTTCTCTCCTCCTCCTCAAGAGCTGCGCTCCAATTCGGCGTTACAGGGTGTTGTAAACGTCTTTCATTTTTTTTTTCGCAGTTTGTACTTGGGATTATTAGTTCCGGGACCATTTGTCCGCGGACCATTTGTTCGGGGACCATTTATTTCGGGACCATTTATTCCGGGTCCATTTGTTCTGTTTCCCATTTAAAGACGCGCACTTAGTTCGCGGCCTAAGTGCTTGGCGACGTGTACCAAGATGCGCGGTGGTTTGTTTCACAGGTATTTGGCAGGTGCTCAACTCAAGTTACTCTCAGTTAGCTTAAAGAAGGATGAAATTCTACACTAAAATAAAAACACACCATTTAAAAAGTAGGAGGCCCAAAGTGCTGGCTGCATGATAGCCGAAACCCTGGCGACGCACGGGAGAGTTGGGTCCACGTTTTGGGACGCAAAAAACCTGCCGTCGGCATACGTAACCAGGCGTCGGAGCAGGGACCACGCCAGCAGCAGTTGCAGTTGGTGGGGATCCAGCTCCGTTAGCAGATAGGAAATGAAGCTCAGGGCCGCCTCGTCGGCCAGGACCCGGTCTCCGCCGCCGTACATCGAAGCCGTGTGGTTGGTGATTGTTGATACCCAGCGCTCTGCAGGTGGGCCATTAAAAAAAGAAAATCCGCGTAACCCGCTGGTATTTGGCCGCTTCTGGAAATATACTCATATGAAAATGAATATGTGCGCCATAGCTTAGACAGACTAGGATGTGATAACCTACATTCCCGTAATGTTTGAACAGATTTCTATATTGCTTCCAAACACATCAAAAGAATACTTTGATGAACACAATCCGTCTGGGGAAATTCGCCCCACTCCTCATGTAATCGACCCCTGCACTGCCGTGCCGCGAGCCTAATGCTGCTCAGCATGCTCTAATCTTGACTGTCAGTTGTCCGAAATTAGAGCGCAGCTCTTGAGGAGGAGAAGGCGAGGGTATGAAGGGGAGGGTATGCTCTCGCCCTCCTCTGTTTCTCTCCTCCTCCCTCCTCCATCTCTCCCCTCCTCCTCCTCCGTACCCTCCCCTCCTCCTCCTGCGTACCGTCACACCCTCCTACTCCATACCCTCCCGTCCTTCAACAGTTTCCCCTCTACCTATTCAGTTTCCTCGCTAAATTTTGCGAGGAAAATGACGTCACATGACTTGGTGCTACATCACCTTTGAACATATTCAATTTCTCTGCTAGGTTTAATGGGAAAATTAACGTCACGTGACCTCAACACCCATTCACTTCCCTGCAAAATTTTGTGGGGAATTGCATTGGTCTTGAGGTCACGTGACGTCAATTTTCGCATAAATCTAACGAATAAACTGACTTTGTCCGCTAAATCTAGCGGAGGAACTGAATCCTCCGCTGAACTTAGTGGGGACTCGAATTGAGGTTAAGGTGACGGGACGTCAATTTTCCCGCGAAATTCGGTGCGGTTACGCCGACAACGACGCCGCGAAGCCCGGGAACGGGCGCCTAAGAGCTGCGCTCTGAAAGAAGCAAACTGCATGATGGGTGCTTAGAGACGTGACCTTGGTCTGCCAGATAATGCGTACATCGGTGCATTCCGTATGTAAGAGATTTAGCACATTGTGTACACGGGTCTACCATCTTTGAAGTGCAATACGCAGCAGACTTCTACGTTCAAGTTCAAGTTCAAGTAACTGATTACTTGTCATCAATTACACTTTTGTACCATATTTACTCGAGTAATAGCCGCACTGTTTATGAAGAAAACCTGAGGGTTCACTTTTCCGCAGAGCACGCAGATTGCCAATCACAGCGACCGACAGCATGATTCCAGCGGTTTACAGGACACAGATAGCGTCTTCGTGCAAAGATACCAGCTGTGAAGATTGCATTTGTATTGAGAATCGTGTTCTCGATCAGGTTATTCGCTATGTTATTTATGCGCAAAGCAATGATTGGCTGTATATGTGTTCTGTGGGAAAGTAAGCGCAAGGCCTTGTTCATAAATAGTGCGGCTATTACTCTAGTAAATACGGTAAGTTCGTAACGGTTTAATTTCTTTTGTTTTCATGCTGTAATGTTCGCCGCACTTCAATTACTATGTTCTGTAATCAATTACATGTATCAAATATATGTTTCCGAAAGAGCACAATTTATTGAGTGGAGTTTGTTTACGTAAAAAGATCGCTGTCTGCCCGTGGTGCATTCGTCTATGTTGTAACAACGTTAAAGACTTTTTTGACCCTCAAAACAACCAGAAAACAATACCAAGATACCAGAAGGAATGTACTGTTAACGCGCTCAGCGAGGTCTTGATTGTTGAGCTGTCGAGAATGCCTTGTTTCTCGTGTACGGGAATACAGACAATCGGTCAAGGGACGATTTTTCCAGCTTCTTGCTGCACCCTCCTGAAACGCCTTCAATAGGCGGTCGTAACAGTGAAGAGCTTCGCTTCCTAGAGAACTCGGAATCGTCCGTCAAACCTGTGCGCAACCACGTACTGAAACTCAAAGTGTTTACGCGCTAAAAACACCCATCTTCTGTTAAGCGCATTCGTCGAGAGGGTATTCAGCATCGAGGAAGATATCTTTACTAGGAAAGGTGGGAAGATGAGTGACAAGAAATTTCAACGACAACTGCCTTTTGAAGGTTAACAAGGTGTGATGACCAAAAAGAAACAAAATGTTACTACTTTGAACATACATATGCATTTTTCATTTCTGAATAATAAGTTGTACAAGTATAATATACAGGAATCATTTACTTTCTGGTAATTTTTCAATTACTTTTGTGATGCAGTAATTGACTATCTGTAATCAGTGACATTTTTCACTTAAGTGATTGCAATTGTAATCGTTTTTTCTTTATCAGTTACACGTACAAGACTGTCCCGCAGTAGTTATTTTCGACGGTGCGACGGTACGATGCTATTTTAGATCCGTGCTCCAAGGTGCCGTGCACTCACATACTCAGTCACCGATCCCTCCCCACCCCCCTCCCCGCACACACAAACATTCAAAAAGGGTTGTCGAGTGCGGTTATAAAAAGAGACATTTGGTGAGGGCGAAGATGCCAAACCTTGTGCAACGTTTTCCTTTCTTAAACCTTGGCATGTTTATTCTGGGAAAAAATATTTCATTAATATGTTAAGATCCTCCGTTGAAACAAACGTTTCTCCAATATCTCTCAGAAACTGCCAGCTCTCTTTGTAATGTAAGTTAACAATTAATGTTTAAGTATCAATTGTACTTTCAAATTTGTACTTCGGGCGTTTTGGCGTCTAGAAATAATAAAGATTTTTTTTTTTACGGCATTGTGCGAAGTGTTTTTGCATGCGTATATGCTAACTGCAGCAAAGTGGAAATTCGCCTCATCCTGTTTATTCTCCTCTTTGTCCTGTCGTTTTCTTGGCGCTTTATATTCTGTATATGCTAACATCACAAAAAGCACCCGAAAGGTATTGCATCTTCAAGATTATGCTACAAACAAGGACAAACTTCACAAATATTTATAAATTACCCGATGCATGCAATTTGGAAGTGTCGAGTCAAGAGCAACAACACTATAATCCACCAAGATAAATACTTCATGAATACCACATTTCAATATACAGGTGTTTGGAAAAGATCACGACTAAAAACCGTGATGTTCATATCCTTTATTTAATTTCCTAGTATCGTTATAAGGAATAATAAACATTAAGGCATAGGCATATATACCTGGAGATATTACGACCGTACACATGATCGTATGAATCGAGGAAACGAAAACATACATTCAATAATGAAAGGACGCAAAACATTAACTAGGCAAACAAAACTAGTTCACATGTTCAAAATAAACACACAAAGAGGAGCGGACCTACCTGCTGTCACACCATTAGTATAGTTTGCGAGCAGGTGAGCGTCGATGGTCAAAATGCGGTTGTGTTGCCCACTCAAAATATTTTCAGCCAGAGCAGTGCCAACTGAAGTCGCATGGCGCGAGAGTGCAAAGAGTACAAAGTGTTCGGTCAACAAGAAAACCGAGACAGAAGGTGCTTAAATTAATGCGACCGCAGCGCATTGAACCGAGAGATGACCATTCACGCTTAAACAATCTCATCAGTCTTCGAATCTGGGTTCGATGCGCCTTGGTCGTATTCATTTAAACGAAGCAAAAAGCGAAACGAAACTTTAAGACCTACCTTTCTTTTCAAGGGAGAGGATATTCTCGAGTAAAGCTTGTTGTTTAGCACCTCCTATTTCATAAGCAGAAAGATAGTTCCGGGAAAAGGTAGCGAAATTAGAGTTTCCTCCAAGTACCCGGGAAATGTTCAACCGAACGAGCTCTTGTTCTTCCAGGAATATCTGCGCACACGAAGTCTTTCTTGAAAACGTGCTTATTAGCCGATTCTTATTTATTGAGCAAAGCTAAAGCTTATATGAAATAGATTCTTAACTCATCCAATATATTTATTTGGATATCTTTATTGAAGGAACCACAGCAAGAGGAACGCATACATTGTGCTAGTACTCAATAGGCATAGGCAATGCCATCGTATAGGTTGGCTTCTAATACAATAAAGAACGTTTTATTTAAAAAGAAATCTTGAATCTAATTTATGAGGATTCTATAGTGTTAGAAAAAAACTAGGGAAGTTGAAGTCGGTATGAAGAACTTGAGTGTGACGTGCCGGAAGCCTCGGAGTTGCGGCACAAGGATTGGATAGCCCACTGTTTAGCAAACTGGGATGATTTTTCAAAGTTTCTATATTATGTAGAAAAAAATGTATTATAGGAAGTGCTTGTGACTCGTATAATATAGAAAAGTGAGAGAATTAAATTGGTCTTGCTGAAGGTAACGTTTTGTGAAAGAGGTACTTTTTAGAGCGCAATTCTTAGGCGCCCGTTTCCGGCTTGAGCGGCGTCGGCGTCGACGTCGCCGTCGGCGTAAACGCGTTGTGCATTATGGGAAGTTCCCATGATGACGTCACACGTGACGTCACGTGTGACGTCATGAGAGTCACCAGTGACGTCACTCGTGACGTCACCGCGTGTTGCATTATAGGTAAATTTCCCCGCTAAATTAAGCGGAAAAATTGCGCTGCTCAAATTAGCGGAAAAAATATTTCGCTAACTTTCGCGAAAAAAATTTTCTGTTAAAGTTATCGGAAAAAATTCCTCTCTAAATTTAGCGGAAAAAATTTCCCGCTAGATTGAGCGGAAAAGTTTGTCCGCTAAATGTAGCGGGAGATTTAGAGAAAGTTTTCCGCTGAATGGAGCGCGAGCAGGAGGGGAGGAGGGGAGGGTACGAATGAGGAGGAGGGGCATATCCTTCTCGCCGTACCTTCCACTCCTCCTCCTCAAGAGGTACCCTCTAATTCGGCGTTACAGGGGGGATTGTAAACGTCTTTCATTTTTTCTTTCAATGCTTGTGAAAAACTATACGCAATTAACAGCTTAAGCTAACGCTTTTCTACCAGTCTAGGCGCCCAGTTCACTACTTCACGTCTATAATCAGCAAAAGGTAAATTGTGGTACACTGTATGCGAATCTTCAAGCGAAAGGTTAACTGCCATGTCACTGAAACGCTAGTTACTGCTAGGCTTAAAGCTGGTGTTACGATAGATATAGAAGCGAGACATTTCACTAAAAGGAAAGCGTCTGAAAGTAATCCTCTCAAGAGCCCTCTTTTTATGGTAGATTTTACCTCAGCATAATAAACATATCTGTTTCAGTTGTCTGACGATGTGAAGCCAATTATTTTATATGGGAGGACGCGCTTTCAGTGTTTTGATCCTCAAAAAAAAAAAAAAAATGACACCGAAATATGTTTCTCTGCGCGCTAGAATCTACTTACAAATATTTAGTGTTGTCTGATATTGTAAAAATTTTCGCCGTGTTCACGAAGACTATTCAAGATAACTTCTTATGTTTGTTGACTCTTCAAACGAGGTCTCTACTGAAAATCATCGGTATTCTTACTTGTAGAACAAAAACTGAAAAGTAAAATTTTCACGAAATATAAAGCGGAGGCCATAGAACTTGCTATCTTACACCAGAAGTTAAGTCGGCGTAGTGTCCCCCGCACTTTAATTGAAAGCATAACTTTTTTTTTTTGCTCGTACTTCCATCAGCTCTGATGATTATTGTTAGCGATTGATCCCCCATGTTTCTTGTGGGGATGTAGGGTCGCGAACCAGTTTTTTATTTATAGAGTTCGTTATTTTATACACGGTGTTATATTATGCTGACAACACGAGTACAAAAAACTCTTAAAATCTGACATTTTTTTCAATATTATTTGCTGCGGCGAACGCCATCGCACGAGTTTAGCATAAATATTGAAAATTAACAACCTAATTACCTAAAACTGGTTCATCAACTGTATGCTCATGAATGCTACACTGCCCAATGCCAGACATTTCCCTTGTGTTTGTCGTTTATCTGCCTGTCCGTGTATTTTTCCGCTAAATTAAGCTGCAAAAACTGACGACACGTGACATTTTGTTGTCATATGACACCAGAAGTTCACTCGCGATTTAAGGTCAGGTTTCCACGTTGCGTGACGACAGATGACGTAACGCCAATTTCCCCGCAAAGTTTAGCAGGGAAAGTGGTGTCACGTGAGCTTGGACACCATGGGAACACGTCATAAGGCCTCATATCACGTGATGTCAATTCTGCAGCCACAATTAGCGAGAGAATTAACATGATGTTACGTCAGGTATCACGTGGCACGACGACTTCAGATCGCAACATCCATGTCCCCGCTGAATTTAGCGGGGATATTGACACTGCGGGCCCTGACGTGATGGTGGCATAAGATGACGTCAGGTCGCTCGACACCTTGACGTCGCGATTTCTTGTTTTGGGGTCCCGTGATATTGAATTCCCTCCTGAATGTAACGGGAAAATCTGTAAAATATATTCTTCTTCGACCCTTCCCTGTGAACCGTTTAATGCTTTTAGACCCATTTAAAAAGTAGCTTTTTTTAATATTACATTCCTTGAATTACAGGACGTCGTTGAAAAAGGCCGCTGGAATATTCTTAGATATCAATACTTAATGTTGCACCTTCCAAATACAAAATGTATCGCGATTTCACAATATCTTCATTAGACTAGAGAAAACTAAATTCCTGTATGCTCTATTCAGTTGCGAGTTTAAGATACTAGGATCCTGCCATTCCATGACCAAGACAAGAGAGTGGGTCGAAAGCATTTCGCCAAAGGCGCGGGACAGGCCTCTGCGGCAGGCAGCACCCAGTTGACTTGAGCCGTACTATGCTGACGGGGTAATTCGCAGCGCAGTAAATATGCACCCGATGCACATAACACTCTGACCTGAGTTTGAGGGCTGGATATTTTAGCGCATTTCACTAAAACTTTGATTATATCAGTATCGCATACTGAGACAGTCTCGATTCCTCACTAACTCGTGCGAATCAACATTTGACAGTCCTTGGTGTATAACAATGTGAAGAGCCTATTTCGACAACGGGCCACAAATTTCTTCTTCATATGTGTTATTAACGTTAACGTTTAAAAACATACAATGGTACAATCGTGCCTTGGCGTAATCCGCGGCCAAAAAGTTCTTTCAGGAAAGTAAATATCTATCCATCTAAAAAGATTTATAATTTGTCTTGCATGCCAAAACAACTGAGTGTCCTGTGAGACGGGGAACAACACGGGATTTGCGGAGAGCTAGCGGTGGGCGAACGGATGATCAGAGATGATCACGATCTGCCTGGTTATTCCAGCCTATTATATAATTAGTTTTCTTTTTTAATGAAGCGGTCATACCTGGAGGACGCGTTTTCCGTTGAACCTCACGGTGTCGTGCAGTGAAAAGCTGACGAGGGAGTGGATTCCATATTCGAGGGAGGGTTTCATCATTATAGAGAGCATATCCGTATCGTGATTCGTCCGAAGGTCATGCATGTCAAGGTGCAGATAACTCAGGAACCCTCTCAAGCTATAGATCTGAAATCATAATGAGGCAATCAACATGCGATTGTCCAAAGCGCGTACGATACGAGATTTCGAAGGCTGATCACTTTAGATGCAAGAATCCGGTGAGGCGACATAAGCGAAATGAATAGGCCCCTTACCAACGAGGTAGAGGGCCTTAGAGTGGTAAATTGGCAGCTGAAAGTGACCCCAAATTTACCGCCGCCATGTTGCTCATGTTCGACAACTAGACACGTGAACTTATAATTTTACATCTAGATTTTAACGAAGTACCGAGCACAAATAATTGCTTATTGTTCTTTAATAACAGTACCGACGAGATAAGTTAGGTTTCGTTTGTTTTAAGACAAAAACGTGCTTTTACGACAAAAACCTGGGAAGCTTCGCAATGCCTCCGCTAGATGCCGTCAGCCGCGGTGCCGTAATTTGGGTTTTTACATAAGCTAGACACCATTCTCTAGGGCTAACAGTATCGAAAAAATTGTTTATCATGCTTTTTACAGCGATCCCCCATTGAAAAATCCACCAGACAGGTTTGGTGCGTCCTAGTGTTTTCTGGTGTGAACATCAGACCGACCTGGTGTGTCCTGGTGCGCACATCAAACCACCCTAACGTGTTCTAGTGTGCCCACCAGGACACGTTAGGCTGGTTTGGTGTGCCCATCACACCATCCTAGTGTGGTCTGATGTGCACATTAAAACACACTAGGCTGGTCTGATGTGCACACCACAGCACACTAGAATGGCATGATGTGCAGACTACACCACACCAGACAAGTCTAATGTGCACACCACGGCACACTAATTTGGCCGGACATGCACACGAGGATGCCTCTGGTGTGCATACATTATGAATATACGTCCAAAATTAATGAAAGCATGTTTTCTTGTAAAATTAAATAAGATGTATAGAGCTCAAACTCCATATTCGATTTTATAAAATCCTTAATTCAAGGGGCGATGCAACAATTCAGTTCGAATAATATATGTGCTTTGCGCAAGCAAACAAATCTCTGCTCAGTTTTGAGTAAAAGCCTCAGGATTTGGTACGGTCACGTGTCTAGTGGTCAAAAATGCACAACATGGCGGCAACCTAGTAAGGGCCACTTTTGCCTGGTGTATGGGATAGTAGTTTAACACTCTAAGCCCGTCTGCCTCGTTTACACAGAATGACGACAGCAAGCGGCGAATGCTCCAACTACTCTTGCCTTTGGGGAAGAGACTTGCACTACGTTTCCTCGATCCTCCTCGACTCATGTTGCGAATGAGGCAGGAGAGGTAGTTCAACTCACCTTCCGGAACCCAATTGCATAGTTCGTGCTTTCGCCGCTGCGTGAGGAGGGCCTATGCATGCGTGCAACTTCACTTTAAAAATGACTAATTAGAAGTTATTTTCATGAGTGGTACCATAAATAAATACATAAACACAAAATCTGCTTCCAGGAGAGGCTCCGTCGTCGAGTTACCAAAATATAAATGTTGTAGCTACGCTTCTGAAAGTGTTAGAATTGTTTTATGAGTAGAGGAAAACAAATCACATGTCACCGACCATATAATAAATATGGCGCTCACAGAATTTACGCGAGGTGCACTGGGTTGTGTGAACAGCTTTCTGGGGGAGCCCTTCCTACAGGTTTCATGCTGTAACACAAAACGAGCAATGCTTTGTGTTTGACCAAAGGCAAAAAAAAAACAATATTTTTTTTTAAATAAAAAAAAAAGAAAACAAATAATAAAATAAATAAAAGGGGCAGAGATGAAAACTGGGAAATTAAGAATGATCTGAAAGAACCATGCGCATTCTCGCGCGTTTAGTTTGCAACAATCTACCCGCTTATGGTCCCGCACACACAAAGGATGACCCAAATAGGACTCAGGATTCACCAGCGAAATTCTTTGTAAGCATATGCCTTCTTCCCTCCGTGCTGGCCGTTTAAGCTTCTTTTGCGCTGAAAAAAAAAAATGTGTAAGCTGCACCGAAGTAATCTTGACGTTTACCACGACCGTAATGGCCACAAGCGGTTCCGAGAGAGGACGTGGGCTAAGAGCCACGAGTAGGTGCATATGAAGCTTAATCTATCTTGGAGGTGCACTCCTCTGGTTGTTCTGAAGTTACTTGATGGACAACAGATGTCAGTATTATAAATCCCGTTCACCATTACCAACGCTTCTTTTTAAAATATATACAACGCAGTGTCGAAAAAAGAAACAGCGAGACAGCAAGTTAGGTTTTTAAAATTATAGACTGTTTTCGTGTTACGGTTGCCATCTTGAAATACGACGTATAGTTGGAGTGGTCGACAGATAGTTAATAGCTTGAGCATAATAGCAATAATAAAAATATATCCAAGAAAGAAGGACTACGGGGGCACCCCCTCAAATCCAGCGCCTTCCCAACCTAGCTACGTCAAAATTTAACATGGCAATCGCTACAAAAAAGGAGAAAAGAAAAGAAAAAAATGTCTTTAGTTAGTGAGAGCCTAAAAAATTCAACGCGTGCACTTCACTCGCGTTTCCTGCTTCGTGATACGTGCTTCGGCATTCTTCTTGGCTAATGCCCCGGTATCATTTGCTACGGAGCGAGAACAAGATTCAGGCGACTCGCTAGCAAGAACATAAAATAAAGCAGTGCTTTTTAAAGTTAAAGCACTATGGAAAAAATATAAGATTTTCCCCATCTCTGCGATGCGAAATTTGAGTGCAGCTTTTGAGGAGGCAGAGGGGAGGGACCGGAGGGGAGTGTAATAGTAATGCTTCTTTCTACCATAAGATGATGGTGGCGGTCAGGAAAAAAAGCTGTGAGGTACAGCTTAACAGGTTCTTGACCGCCTACAGGAGCAGGAACAGAGTGAGGAAATGGTAAAGCAATCAAAAGAGAAACGCAAATATACCAAAAATTATCGCTATCGCAACATTATAAGCACAATACTTTAGATTTTTACGTTGTTAGCATACTGGGCATGACGGGGAAAAAATTCAGCCATTCCACTTTGGGGAAGAAGGAAGACCAGCGAAGTTGTACTGGGGTGGGAATGAAGTAATGACCCGCCGTATGTCGGCAAGCCAGGGGGGAACGGCTCGAAAGGTTGCCGCCATCTATGAGCGACGGCGGCAACCAGACAACTGGCAAGCCGGATTTCTGGTTTTCTCCGTCGCTCATAGATGAAGGTGGCTGCCCAGAGTTCTGTGTCATCAGGTCATTTGAGGACGGACACGATCCTGGGGAAACTAGCCCTTAACAGCGCCGCTGAAAAACTCATAGTAATAAAAACTAAGAACGGACACTAGTAAAGAGAGTAACTACACTAATCATCAATGAGAAAGGGCGACCTGACTTCACTCAGCGATTACTTATCCCGATAAATACATGTAGCGGAATAAAGATTAAGTAGGCAGAGCGTATTTCAACGTACCTGTGCTGTAGTTCTCGGTGTGACCACCTCCCAACATTCAGCTCCGCGGGTAGGGTAACAGTGAATGTGTTTCGAGATTTGCTAAGATTTATAAAAGAAAGTTCGTCTTTCTAACTTGCTCTATTTTTGGGCTAGTGGTAAGCTGGAATCTTATAATGTGTGGACATTTATGACATGATATTTCTTGAATAATAAGCTAGGTGCATGAAAGTCGAAAGAGACGTCTCCTATAGCTCTTAGTGCATTCTTTTGCAACACGTGGATCTTTTCTAGATTTGTAAAAGTGGTTGCTCCCCAGACTAACTGGCAGTAATTTAAGTGGAGCGGTTTAGAGAATTATATATTAATTTTACTTTTCGGACAAGATATAACGATGTCTGTTTAACATGCACACACCCCGGGATTGCTTTGGAATAAGGTAGTTTATATGATCTTCCCACGACATACTCTCAGAAAAGGTAACACCTAGGAGCTTAAAGGAATTTACGATTTCAATTTTGCTTGAATTTAGATTTGGGTCTTTCGTGATGCTTACAGGTTTATTTACAGGTATGTCCCTCCTCCACCTCCGCGAACTCCTCACCCTCAACTTCTTTTCTTCCCCCCTTCGCTCCTTCTCGTCTCCTCCTCCTCTCCACTCCTCCTCCTCGCCTTCTCTTCCTCCTCCTCCACTCCCATACTTCTCCTCATCTCCCGCTCCTCTTTTTTTCTCTTCACCCTCCTCCTCCTCCTTCCTTCCTCCCCCTACTTTCCCCCTCCTCTCCTTGAAATTTCCCCATTAAATTTCCTCTTAATCTATCGGGAAAAATTCTCCGGTAAATTTAGCGGGTTGAGTCTCCCCACTAAATTTAGCCGAGAAATTAACGTCACGTGGGCTCAACTCTACTTCGTTTTCCCCACTAAATTTAGCGGAAAAAATGACGTCACATGGCTTCGTATCACATCACCGATGAACAAATGCAGTCTTTCCGCTAGATTTAGCGAGAAAATTGACGTCACGTGACCTCAACAACATTTTAATTTCCCTCTAAATTTTGCGGGGCGGTTATGCCGACGCCGCAGTACGCGGAAACAAAGGCCTCAAAGCTTCGGTCTAAAAAAAAAAGAAACAAAAAGAAAATGGCGAGTTGCTTCTACGGAGCAGTGTTTGTGTCACCGCAGCTTATGATCCATGGGAGGCTGTTACACTATTCTAAACCAGCACTTAATGACAATTAGACTTGTTTCAGGTGGATGCTGCAGCAATGCTGCAGCGAGAGCTCCGTGTACATGTACAGCACTAAGCGGTAAAACAACTGTGCAAGTCTTCCGGCTCTTCTCGTCCTGATACTACGTTGAGTTCGTCTTCGTCGTTTCAGCGGTTGCATCAAGCAAGATATATAGGAGCAAGCGGAGACTATAGCAAGTGTCCCATAATGCGTCATTGGCGCAGCTGAATGCAAGGAGGAGCGGGCCAACCACAGGGCAACATAGAGAAGGCGCAGGGACCGAGCGATGTCGACACGAACAAGCGCGCCGCTATTGGTTGAGGTCGGGGGGGGGGGGGGGGGGGGGGGGGCAAAGCACATGGACTCGTTTGCGCCTAAACATCCACACGAGGTGCTCAAGGATCAGACCAACTTGCACGCTGTATACATTGTTGCGCCTAAAGTTAGGGAAGCAGTCAAAGGCCATTAAGACCTACAAACACGGATACACATTCAATCAACACGAGCACACGGCACGTTCACTGCGTTCCATTTTTTCGGCCGAGTATTTTAGACGCACAAGAAAATGACGAATGTCGTGAAGTTGCGCTTTTGGCGCTTTCTGGTTCACCCTACAGGCTTGTAGCGTAGTGGTCACTCTTGCTTAAAGGGGCGGTGCAACGATATTCAATTGGAATGTTTTTCACTTTACACGAGCTTATACTGGCACTAGTGGGACTCAAGGATACTCGCACGCAACGCCACTGGCCAGGAAACTCCCTTGTTTCGGTGTAGTTTCAAGGACAAAAGCGATCGTTTTCAGTCAATCTCTCCTTTGAAAAACTTGACATAACTGGAGGTCGAAGTACGTACCCCAATGACGATATTTGAATACGGTTCATAGATTGAACTAGAGCATTGCGTGAACACTCTATTTGGGCTGGTGATAATTACTAGCTCGAGAAGCATTCGGGTAGTGCCCCGTGTCCAATCGCTGCAACGACGACAATAGCCGAGCCATAACAATGCCTGAAACTCAGCGCGTGTCCTGTGCCTTGCCAACCAAAACGCGTGGCTATGATCAACATTGGCGGCATATAATCGGCTCCAGATCGCGTGGCCGCTTGTTCTGGCTGCGAGTTGAGGGGGTGAACGCTGCTCGTATTTTTTTTTTTTTTAGTTTTTTTACAGCGCAGTTGTTAAGCGCTAGGTTCAACAGGATCGTGTCCGAGTATGTCGACACAAACATACCTGGACAGCTACCGCCATCTATAAGCGACGGCGGCAAGCACACGACCAGTATGGTTTCCGCCGTCGCTCGTAGATGGCGGCAACCTTCCCAGCTATAATAGAAGAATGGGTTGTTGGGCGCGTGGGTGGGAATACATCATAGGAAACAGCCCGAAAAACAGACGACGACGAAGAAGAAGCACAGAGTGTATCGAGTACAGCTCCGCTGTTCTTCCTTCTTTACGAGAGTGGAAAGGCTGAACGACTTTTTCTGGGGCTTCTATGGGGTGAAAAACGAACGCGTATTTTAGTGATCATTAACGTCAGGGATCCGTTCTAAGCGGTATTTGCGCAAAGTACGAAAATTGTTGCATCGCTCCTTTAAGTGGAAACGTAGTGTAAATGAGGAAACAACCCTGAACAACTTCCTTGGATATCAACGCCTCGGCGCGCGCACTAAAATGAGAATTTAGACTGGACAACCATAAACATCGAATTTATATTTTAAGGACAGTAAAAACATATCAATAAGCAGTAATTGCACTTTTGTACGCGTATACTTTTTAATCCAGGCTCTATACTTTATTTTGCATTGAATCCTGTGGTCCAAGTTCACCAAATTATAAATGTCTGATTTTCTTTACAAACAATCGTAGTAACACTGAAGTCTCCAATTGCCTGGGTGTCAAAGAAGACAAATCAAATACAGTATTGATATACACCAACTCATGTTTACAAACAAACCGGAGCGCCCGGAGCGCCCCTAGCGGACGCCACCGGCGCCGCGCATGCGCGATGGGGGTGTGGGCAAGAAGTTCGCCGTCGCCCGTAAACAAACCATTGAAATGCGATGTTGTCGGCGTCGGTGTGAGTCCCCCTGCCCTTTTTCGCGTTCGAATTGTTGGTTCTACGTCTTCCTGGCGATGTCTGACTATCTTGAGCGGCGTCAGCGAAATTACCGAGGCTCGTTACACCGCAAAACTTCGCGTGAATAATGTGACATGTGGTGATTCATTCCGCGTGGACGCCGCAGATTGTACGCTAAAGCCTGATTCGCATGATGAGATTTCGCTCGGAATTTTCAGTCGTGACGCCACTCGGGCTGCAAAAGCGTGAACCGTAGCTGAGATGGTCGACGACGATACTGAAAATCGCAAGCAGAATCGGACCAACTGAATTAGGCATAACAAGTCGGTGTTGGTCACTGGTAACAATGACCAACATCTCCTTGTATCTACTGTTTACATCGAGCCTGCTTACCAACCTTCAAATTTAAGTCTTTTGAGGCCTGCACTCACTTCTTATCGCAAGTACCGGGCCAACATTTGGTCTACGGACCGGCGTCGTCTAAGAGAGCAGACGACAAGCAGAAACGTTTGAAAGAGCAGACGACAATTCGAACAATCAGGCGGCCGTTTGAACTTGAAGACGCACTGAACGTAGTCCGTAGGTATTCCGCACAACTTGACGATTTTCTGGCGTTCATTTTGGAACAAAACAAATAAATCTGATGACCACAAGTATCCGTGAATTCAACCCAAAGTGCTTCCCGCCCAAGCAATCGTTGTCCGACGGCGTCTGCTTTTTCCTTTTCACGGCACATATCCAGATTCTCGGACGAACCAAGCACGTGAAAACTGACTTTCAAACCTTTCTCGGCACTTTTGGTACGTTCCCAGTCGCGGCGTTTTGACGAGAAGGCAGGTTTTTGTCCAGTTCCTTTCAAAACAACGCCGGAATACACGTCTGGCATGGGGACTTCTGCCCACAGCCCCAGACCGGAAGTGCGACCGACGCGCCACCACCGCGCCGTGTCGCCACAGAGATGAGTTCGTGTATACTGGAAGTTTTTTTTTTTTTTCAGTAAAATGCCCGAAAACGTTGGCTATGTCTATTGAGGGGACAACTAGTAATGTACGCACGCACGATGCCCGGTGACCATTAGCATTTCGTACCTCATTGCGGTGTGTTCTGGCGAGGGACAAGCACGCACGGTACAGACCGACGGCCTTTTCGATGGCGGTCTGCTTGTTGTACGGGTGCACGGGGACCAGATCCAGATAAGCCCGGAAGCGAGTGTTCATGCGGAGCTGGAGCTGGAAGAGGGTGAGCGAGAGCGGTCAGCGTGGCTGGCAGAAAGAAGGCACAAAGGGACGGCGGGGCAACGATCCGACTGGGGCTCCTCTTGACAACTTGTGAAGAGCGGCGGAAGTATTTAGCTAAGAAACGCAGACACGGGAGGCTGAAGATTAGTCTCTTAAGGAAAGGACATCTGCCGCTTATTCGACATTCTGATTTTTTACCAGGACATCCCTTTGAGAGGCCGAAATACTAATCCGTGATAATCGATGACCAACAGTGCTGAGGAAAGTATTGCTCACTTTTGGCACTGGGACGCTTAAATCAGCCTAATTATCTATGCCCGGACGGCGCCAGACTACCTCTTACAAAGAGCGCCCGAAAAAGTCCAACAGCAAAAATAGAACAGAAGTGACGTTTTTATTATTAGAGGGGATCGGAAATGTGGACCTTTTTTTTTTTTGCTTGATTTTTTTACTGCCCTGGTTGCAAGAAGCCACAGTTCGTAACATTTTGTGGTGCTAACCATGTAGGAGCGCTGGCGTAATGAAAATACGTCTTAATTGTAGGAGGACCTTTATCTTGCAGTTGCATTAAACTAATGGAAATTGTTTTTTTCAAACAGTTACCTGGCATTGTTATTGTAATTTAAGAATGTTGTAAAAGATCAGTTTACCATTGGGAAATATCAAAGAAGCAAACATATGAAATGTGGAGCACAATCCGCCACAGAGCGAAGAGGACATCAGCGATTTCTGATAATTTGCTTCTCCTGATTATCTTGAAGTGTACTTTTTTTTTACCCAACTCGGTACCAGCGTTTCGGCAACCAAGCATCGTCGTTGGCGGTTTCGTCACGAGCTAAATATAATTAGTGACTAAAATGCGAGGCATCCAATATGCATTCAAAATCTAATTGTGTGTGTCACGTTGCTGGTGTTTTGTGGATCTTGCGGGGCTACATGTTCCATAATAATTTTCTGTGTGAGACTTAAAACAAGGCTCCATTTAGCTTTAGTCATTTTATTAATAATATATATATATATGTATTTGTTGGATGGTCTCTTCTTACTTTATTATGTCAGTCACCATAACCGAGGATTGGAAATGTGGACTAGAAAAAATGCACTCTATAATTGTTTTTTTTTTTTTAATATTTCTACAATATTGCATTGCGGTCTGACACGTCGCACGCGCCTACACCAATTTCACACCTTAAAGCGGCCGCCATGTTAAAGAAAGTTTTAGTTACGTGTCAGAGAAGCCACCTTACAGGCGCAGACAGCTGAAAAATTAAATGTGGATCAGGTTTGCCGACATTCTTGTCGTTTCTTCTGTGTTCACGGTGTTGCCAAATAGAACATAACATTAAAGGGACCATGAAACGATTCTGAAATCGAATTTCATCCACCGGACGCCGTAAAAGGTGTGAAAAGAAACACAAAAACACAAAAATAGGAAGCCCAACAAAATTCTTTGCTATAGAACTTTTAAAAGAAAACTGGACTCTTTTGCGCCTTCTTTCCTTCGAAAGCTCTCTGACTTTTCACGGCTTTGCATCCGCGGAACTGCAGCACGTCAGCCGAATCCACGTCCCCTATTGGGTAAGCGCCTACTTCACCAGCACCGCGATCATAAACAATAAATAGCCGGCAAATGTTTCCTAAAAGTTTTGTTAAATAATATTCAGATCCACATTTTGTAGCATAATTAGAGATGTGTGACAAAAATTGCCAAATTTGATAATGCTGAGAGCCAAGTGCCATCTATCGTGTGGTAAACGAAGCTGAGAGCCAGCTCCGGAGGAACTCCATGGGACGAATATGTTGCGAATAACCGACGAATTTTGCCCGGCGGCTTTTGCTCTGCGCGTCGAATCAGCACAGTGCCTGCTACGTCCCGCGCAAAGCGAGCGTGCCGTCGGGCGGCGTTCGCCAGTTATTCGTCACATAATTCGTTCCATGGAGTTCAGCCTTTACGCACTTTTTACGATCAAATCAGCATGGCCGACAGCGTCGCTTGGTCGCGACGACCAACAAACGTTTATTTTTCTACGTGTTCTTCTCGCGCGTCCCGACTTCAAGCAGCAAGAAAAAAGTACTTGAAACAGACCACGACGAACAAGAACGCTGGATCCACGAACACCCGAGAAAAGCTACGACGGTCACGAATCCACCGACTCCGACCAAGCGAGCTGCGCAGAATATAGGCCTAGCAGGCACTCCGACTCGGCGCAGCGTTGCTTCGACGGTACTTGGCCAAGACAGTCTGCCCACGACCGGCCGGCGTGCTGAATAGAATATGCCCGCGCGACCCTTGTGGACCCTTCCCGTATTATAGTTTGATCGCTGACCTCAATTTTAGATTAACAGGTGAGGTCAATCTCTTCCCCTTGTCATCTCCTTGTTTTCCGAGGCAGTGTTGACGAACACTGTCGTCGAAAAGGGACTCTCGTCGATTCTATCTTCTTGTTTTGTGTGATATAGAGCTCGAATAAACGCCGTATAGATTACCTTCGTAACACGGTATGTACACTTTGTTTTTAGTATGCCATTTTTATTCTGACACGACTGCACGTCACTGTCGAGCTATAACAGTTCGTGGGAGCTACGTGCAATGCCGGGCCAACCTTCCTTTGCCGAGTGCCGCGTCAGTATCGAGTTGCAATCGTAAAAGATCGGTCCCGAAGCGCTCACCAACAGCGCGAATACAGCACTTCCATCAAACGCGCGCGTCCGCTCAGAGTGTGAACAGGTATTTACGTGGCTCTTGCTGACACTGTCGTAGTTCAAACGTATCTTTTTTAACGTCGGCTCGCTCCTGCATCTCCGAGGCCGTGAAAAACGCCGCGACGATTTGTTTCCATCTACGTCGCTTTGCAAACGACTGACACGAGCGGCCTTTTACCAACAATGACAGTTGGGTTGACTTCTGGAGTCTTCACCGGAAGACTCGCCGCACTTCCCAACAGGCATACCGGCGTATGAGACTAGTCCCATGCTGTTGCTGTAGCGCAACATATCTCATTGAATTTCGCACAGCTGCGATGTGTCCATGCCTATCGCGGCGATGAGAGGCGTCGATTCAGAAAATACGTCGGTGACATCAGCGCAGTAAAACCTACCGGCGCACCCCCAACTCGCCGCCGCTAACGCTCCCACTCTCCTACTGCCGAGAGAACTTCCGGTTCCTGTCCCAGCGTACGTCACGACCGTCAAAATTACGCCGCAACTTGTTTTGCGGTCAGTTGGAGAGAAAGAAAAAGTCGATATTTCATTATTTTTTTTTGTGTAGAAATTAATGAACCGAGACGAAAACGGATGCCTGTTCGGCATTCAGTGAACGTTGAAGGTTTAATGTAAAAGTTATCTGGCAAAAGTAAAAATGTCATTTCATGGTCCCTTTAAGAGAATGTTTTGCGACAGAAGAATAAGCTTTATCTTGCCAAGGTGAAAGCATAAAGCTAATTTTGGTTTAGGAGGTAATTTTTCAAGAATGATCCAGAAGCGGGAACTCTTCGTAATAAAGCAAACTACACCGACTTTACACAACACAAGTAATAATTTAATGAGGCGTTTCGTCTCCTACACGGGAGATATCATTAGTAAAGTTCAGATGCAGAAATGCCTCTGGGCATCACTGATGATGTTTTTTTTTTGTTTTTTTTTTTATGGGAGACAAAAAGTCTGATTAAATTGTTATCTGTGTTATGTCAAGTCAGTGTAATTTATTTTATCTTATAATTTTTAGTTTGCAAATAACATCTGCGCTATCGTACTGGATCAAGCGGTTTTCAGTTATCCCACCATATGATAACGAGCATGAGAGCATATTTGGCGCGACAATTTATTAGTCTGTATCAAACCGTGTCAAAAAGAGCGACCATAGCTGCGAAGTCGCTAACTTACCAGACTCAAGACGTCTTTTGTTGGCCCCAGGAAGGATCCGCACACGAACTGGTAGAAATCGTCGCAAGGATGAGTGGTTCCGTAGATGGAGCTATTGAGAGCCGCCGCAACCAAATGGCAGTCAGTCGAGTTGCATACTCGATCGCCGGCGGTTGCCTGGGCGGAGAAACGCACGTAAATTAAGGTCACTGAACCCAAAAAAGTTCAGGTTGGTCCTGGACCTGAACCAACGTCACACGATAACCCAGTTACTCAACTCCCGCGGAGAAGCGAACCTGCCCTCTCCCTCCTAGGGCAGCCACCCGTAGGGCACGTCACCCGGTTTTTGAAGCGCCATCTAGATGCTGTGCATCAAAAATTTAGTATTTAAAGCAGTCACGGCGAATCGTGATGTCAACGCTTGTTGTTTTTCAAAACCTGCGTATTTGATGGAGTAAACTGCGGCTATCATAACAGCCGTTGTCCAAACAGTGGTTCTTCGAACGACGAGTGACGAACCTTGGAGAGAGGGGCGGTGTACGCTTGAAAACCGAGTTTAATGCATAGTTTTGCGGCTGAGTTGATTTACTAACGTTTACTTGGAAATACGCGCACGTTTGCATCACTGACGGAAAATTTGGCGTTCGAAACTGGGTTTTGCCACGCACTTCCTGAAATACAATCATGTCTTTGTTAATACTGTCTCCCTCAATATATATACCTCGCTATACAGTCTAACTTCTCGGAGAGTAACTTCGTAAATATATTAATGTTTGCCTCATTATTATAGACAACTAACATAACGACGCTCTTCTGAGAGAGTGAAACTCCACATATCCTGTGCAGTGTCCAGGAACTGTGCCTGCACCAGTGGCTCACCTTTCGCGCAATCGGAGATACGTCATTGTACTAGCCACTATAGCTTTCCGTGTTGTAACTCTGAGTAGTACCGAGTTTCAGATAAAGGAGGACGACAGCCCTAAAAACAACTGGTCGTTCGGATGTTTTAAAGCGAGAGCTTCAACTGTGCACCTTGCACGGATTTTGCTGGCTCATGCTGGTTTTCGTCGCCCCGTAACCAGGTCATGAGAGAGAGAGAGTCAGTTACAGAGGGCAGGCATGGCTCTTGATTTGACGTGATATCCCGCGAGACCAACTACGTTGTGCCGCAAGGGGGGAGGGAGGTGAGTGTTGCTCTAATGAAACTGCGTATTAGTGCATTCGTACCTTCATATGTTTGAGGGGATAACTAAGCCCGGGATTTTTCATTCGCCGCCGCGCCACCGATAAGCGGAGGTTTCTTGCAACAGGGCTTGGTGCTTTAAGGACGTATTTATTTTGGGGGCACCACGTATGTTTTTTGAACAAACCATTTCCAGCCAATGAGTATGGGAAAAGGTACTCTCAAATCTAAATATATAAAATCATCCGAATCAATTAGATGTTTGGGGTATAAATTAATTTTGCGTTCGATGTAATTCTTGCCACCATGGGGCGAGCATTATCTCAAATATATGGTTCATTGTTGGATGCTACTGTTTTGTATAATTCATTTTTTTCCTCTGTTGGAAAACGTTTTCTTGCTGTACGTTTGAAAGTAATGAGTGAACCAACATTATTTTATATTGGAGTAGTAAGCCTTACCTCTTTTTTAATCCTGATTACTTTCAATCCGGTGCTCAAACCTGTACTTCTGACTTCAGGACTAAAATCCACGGATTTTTTACCCAGTTCTTTCGATCATTCACAGACCCCAAAATATGTGAATGAACGACAGCTTGCGTGCGTGATACCTCCTCAGTGTGTGAAGGTCGAATTTCTAATTATTGTTCCGCTCGTACATATGATGAAGCCCACTTTTTGGGCAGAGATGTTTCAGTTCCGCCATCGTATGGTTTTCGTTCGTGTCGTCACAGCCAGGATTTACCTCGCCGTGACACAACAAGCTGTGATATCGGCTACTTCCTGTGTTTATTATAAAAAAAGAAACGCGTTGGAGGCTTGGAGTTTCTCATTTTTAAACCTGCACCGTCAAGTTGGGCAGTGTGACATTTATCATCATTGTACGTAGGTATTGTGCCGTAAAATTTTGTCTTTCAGAAAACAGTTAAAATATATTCCCCTTGCTTTTACGAATATTATCCGTACACTATTTACTTTTTTAACTTACCGCCTAACAAGTAATTCAATTTTAAACAGAGCCCAACTCCTCAGACTGCACCCGTAAAACATACAACGTTTTCGTTGGCAACAACGGGGTTTCATTGCTCAGTGCGTGCGACCACTTCCGGATAACCGAACGAGCGGGTGCAGGCCGAAGCTTCATGATTCAAGAGCAATACGAACAAAATCCATTCCAAATCGCGGGACAAATTCCGCTTAGGTGTTTACGTGAGCGCCTGCGTGTAGGTGAGTTTAGAAAGGGGGGGGGGGGGGGTTGAAGAAGCATATTCGGGGATCTGCTGTGGCGAATCCCTAACCCCGACAACTCAAGGCACCCCATTTGATTTCTTTACTTTTTTTTACTTTTTTTTAGGGGGGGGGGGGGTTGAGGCGAGAAGGGTCTAACGAGAACGGGCCAAGTATGTTGAACGGGCCGATAGAAGGGCGTTTTGAGAAATGTCCCTTTGAAATAGTTCACAGGAAAAAGTCGATACGAGTACAGGGTCAAGAGATAACCACCCCTTTTCTTCACCGGCCACCGACTATTTTCCAGCGTGCCGTTTACAAGCAAGCCGACATTTTCCCATACTAAATTCGCGCGTGCAGAAACCAGAGTCGCGTGCGTTCAACCGACTGAGCGTGCTCCGTGTTCAGGGTAGCGGTAGCCTAGTGACGTGGCGTCAGAGCCGCGTGTTCGTCTCTAGAGTTTCAATAGTTTGAACACGCTGCTTTATTTTCCGAACTGGATTTCGTTTCTTCGTACCAGTCCGTGGACAAAAAGAAGCACCGGCACCATGCAGACGACGATGAGGAGCAGAAGGAGCAAAATCCGACCGAGCACGAGGTAATTGTCGACGCCTCTCGTGGGCGTCTCTCGGGAATGCCGTTTGCCCTGCTGCGACTCCGCCCATGTTGCGCTGTTCTGTGGCGCACTCGTGCCGGATCTCGTGACCTGGACAAAATGGAGCGAAGAAACAATTGTACGCGGTGTTTCTTTATGTCTCCGAGCTTATCAGCCCCATATATTTTTAACGATTCATGATGGTTCACACGAGGATCCAGTGACTTTTGTTCACGCATCACCATTTTGTTGCTCTTTTATACGATGCGTATAAGTAACCGAAACCTACGTGTCTCAAAATCGTGCGCTTGAGCATGGCAAAAGCGCGTTCTCAAGCACGCGCTTTTGTACCTTTCACTGCATGCTATCCGCGGCTAGCCGCGCGTGCGACATCTAAAAGGGAGGCGCCCCGATTCGCCTTTGCAACTAAAGCTCCCGCTGATCTCTATTGTAGTAGGCTAGATCGCGGACCGCAGCCTCGGCAGCTGGGGCCAAGCGTCGCCACCGGCGGCCATTGCTTGACACCACCAAATGCATGGGACTCTATGAGAAAAACAAGAAAAAGTGCCGTTTTCCCCGTTTCTAAGCTGTTGTCGGCACTGACACATTTTCACTGCTTTTCGATAAGCCCGTCAAATAGCTTGCGTACAAACATTAAAACTGACAGCCCTCGCAGTTTTCATAAATAAATATTCGTGGTCGAGAGTGACTCCGCTTGCGAAAAATGTAGTGCGGCTCAATGAGGCGAGAGTTACCTAGACCTACTGCGGAGTCGGTGGTGGTATCGTTGGGTTGGGTTTAGCAGACGACAAGCTCGAAGGCTTTGGTACGCGGAATTCTCTCACTTCCGGAAAGCTGCAGTCGAGATGGAACTTCTTTGTCATTCATCAACTTCTGGGCTTCCGCGAGGACGGTCTCATTGACGGCAAGTTCCTTTGTTTACTCCAATACGAGGGCAATCTTGCCAGCTGACCCGTAGGTGCTCCGCTACGTTTGATTGTTTTAATCGGTATTCGAAGGTTGGACAAATTCCGGTTCGATCTCCAAACACCCGACATAAAGATCGCAGCACACCATAAGATACTGGCCTCCGAGCACAGCATGCAGGCTTCAATATTCTTACTTTTGCGCGTTTTTCTTATAGATTTGCATGTATTGCCTGGTGTCAAGCAAAGGCCGCCGGTGGCGACACCGACGGTCTCCCGATCCGCGATCCAGCCTACTACAATAGAAATCAGTGAAACCCCCTCTATCCTGGGAAAAGCGGCGCCATTCATTCTTGCGGAAATGCTCAAGACACATGCCGCACGCCACTTCTGGGAAGAACATGGCATCTGAAATCTAGATCAGTGCTGTGCTGTGCCGCCATGATCTTCCCAAGGGCTGCACGTTGCACGTGCCTCATGCATCGACGTACCTTGCGGTACTTTTAAAACATGAAGGGGCTTTATTTGTAACTGGTTGGCGGCGCCACGGACGATGGCGTTCACGTTACGTCGCTTAGAAGCGGTGGCGCCGAGCTGTTAAAATGCGCCCACAGCATCTTGGTCGCGTATGCGCCATCCCGTGGCCGTGTTTCTCAAACTCGCTCGAAAAAATTGCTTGACACCTTGACATTCTTTAATATATCCATATCAAGCTTTGTTCTCTATATGTTTCCGCATCATTCGATTGGCCAGCACGTGATGTCCTGGACCCGCCAACCCGCCGACGCTGTTAAAGAGTGTGGAGTCTCGCCGTACACGAAAGAAGGAAAAAAGTATTTGGAAGGGAACATGCGGACACTAACCACCCTCACTCTCGTTTATTAGCAAACAAACCTCGGCGCCTCGGGACACCTCGCCAGTGAGTCCTTTGACTTTTCTCCTTGATGCGCGTCTGCTAGTTGGTAGACAAAAACAACGTACCGCTCGAGCTATTTCTTCTGCCCTCTCTGAAAGGCGAAGTCGAGCTCGCTCGTAAAGACTTGCACTTCTGAAAGTCACAGGAAAGGTAAGACAGACGCAGACGACGTTGCGAGCAGACGACGTTGCAAAAGAGAAGACGACGCCCAGATAGGGGGTTGCGATCAGCCAATCAGGGCTCGGCGTTCTGACGTCTCCGCTACCCCCTGCGCAAGACGCAGACGAACTTGCCCTCCGCATAGTATCTCGGAACGCAGCTAGGGAGACGAAACATAAATGGCACCGCCCGTCGGTGCCAAACACATCGAGTGATTCGTTTTTTTTTTTTTCATTTGAAGGGAAGCAATGCCAAGGATATTCATTCCAAACTGGGAGCGTTGGTCGGGGACAACGCCCCAGTTTACGACACTTTTGGGTAAATGGCACAAACGCTTCTAGTATGGCCAAATAAGAGGAAAACATTTCAAGGACGGCAACCAGGTGATTGCTGAAGTGGAGCGATTCCTGAACACTCAAGACGAGGAGTTCTATAACAATGGCCTCCGGCATGTGGTGCATCGCTGGAAAAAGTGGGTAACTATTGGTGGCGAACATGTTGAGAAAGTATCAGCTCCTACTCGAGTTTGATTGCTGAATCTTTCTATTCCTTCGTGACAATATTACGAACTTTATTAACGCCCTTCGTATATGCTCCTCTCTCTTCCCTTTTATCTCCATCTCTCTCTTTCTCTCTCATATATATATCCCTGAATTATATCTAGAATAAAAACATATTTTAGCTTTCCTTTTCTGGATAGTGCTCTGTTGCTAGCAATATTCATTTCCTCGACAAGATCACGATTATGGCGCAATAGTTGACGGAAGTAGCGGACGACACTCGTCGCTAGTTTTGGCAAAACGGCCGATTTAATCTTTTTAAGCATTTCCTCGCTTGCTGTCAAGGATGAGAGGGTTCGGTTCAACCAGCAAAATATGTCCTCCGATGCCTGTTTACTGAGCAGTCGTGCCTGTGGCTATCCCACTCGCTGGCGCGTCACGGGCCATAATATCAGGCACAGTGAGGCACACCGACAGACAGCGGAACCCCCAAATACTCGACCCCCGCATAAATACAAGAGTGCGCATACACCGTCGCCATGTTAACCTTGGAAAGACTAACATGGCGACGGTGTTTATGCTCTAGCCAAGGAAAAGCATGGCGTGTGGTATGCGACAGATCCTTACACGAGGTGCAAGGTGAGCCCTGAGACCGTGTCTGCTGCCCTAGAGTACTTCACGAAAGACGAAAGTCTCTGTCATGCTCGACGAGGAGAAAACGTTCGTGCCAAGGCGCTTCCTGACACGCTCAATCCGAGAGCCATTTCGTGTATACAAAGACAAGAATCTTGATTCCGGTGGTGGGCTAACGAAATTTTATCCCTTGCGCCCCAGATGGGTCAAATGTATTCCACACCAGGAAGTGGTCGTTTGTGTGCGCTGCGCCAATTATTACCTTTGTATTGCCGCTGTAGAGAACGTTACAGGCTCAACATTCAACACTGGAGAAATAAACTCAGCCTTTCTGTGCGACCAACTAACAAGTCTGTGTCTTAAAGGAGAGTGTGATCGCTGCACAAAAGGCCAGTCTCTTACACTCGAAGAACTTCATATCTCAGAGGATGAAGAGACTGTGCTTACAACATAGGAATCCGGCGACCTTGTGGAAAAAACATTGGATCCTGAGACTTTCCTAAAAGTCGTTCAAGTAACGGTTTTAAGTTGGATATTTCACAACCGTATCCAACAAACGCAAGATAAAACGATCTACGAAGAAAAACAGTGCATGCAACGCGGGAGCGTTGTCTTTCATTTTGACTTTGCTGAAAACTGGACCATCGTGCTTCCTGACAAAGTGCAAGCATACTAATGGAAAAAAAAGTTACGATATTTGCATGTGTAGTGACGACAAGAAAACCTACAAACAGCTTTTCTATCATCAGTGAGGACCTGTCTGACGCCGCCACTCACACGTGCTTGCCTGTAGAAAAAGTGAAATGGTGGGTTGAAGACAACGTTGCGGTATACTGGCACGTGATGTTCGTAAGTAACGGGGCCGCCAGTCACTTTAAGAATCGCTACCAGCTTCACCAGTTTGTACAGAACTATTGCCCACAAGCCCATGTGGTTATTTTCTGCCTCTGGACATGGGAAATTGCATGCGACGGAGATGGCGGACTCGTGAAGCACCAGGCCACGCTGAACAACAACCTGAGAGAACGTTCAATAAACGCAGTTCACACGGCCAGCACAATGGTGAGCGTTTTATCTGAAACACTGGGTGCATCTTGTGTATCAGGACCAATATTAGGTTGTTCGGTATTGTCAAAAAAAAGAAAAAAAAAGAAAGAAGAGTGGTCGACGGTGCGCGCCTTTCCTAGCATTCAGTCTTGTCACCCGTGGCGGCTGGGCATTCAGTCTTGTCACCCGTGGCGGCTGGGCAAGTCATCAATAGAAGGAACCTGCGACATATATGCAGCACGGACAGTCACATCTGGTTAGAAAAAACTTCATTAAATGGGAACATCGAGGAAAGCCTTAGCGTAAAACGCCGAATTTGATTCCCCAAGGACTGCTCATTTTGAATCCAGGGACATCTTATTTATCACAGTTTTCTTCGCGGAGTGTTTAACGTACTGTTTTACTTGGTAATAGCTTATATTCGTTATCTAATCACCATATGGGAATCACGATACGTTATCGTCGTGCAGGATAAAATATCTCGGCTTGCCACGATCTATTCGTACACCGAGAGTATCGAAGCTCTTACAATCCGGCGCGGTGGCACCCCTCACCTGAAATGGAAATAAATAGCTAACCTAAACAATTCTAGCATTATATCATTATTTTTGAATGTGAAGTGAAGTTGACTTAAAACGAAAGAAACACACAAGGGGACGAAACAGACGACACAGCTTTCGTGTGTTTCGTTTATTCTAAATATAAAATATACCGGAAAGTAAAGCTTCACACTGCATCATCGTTTTCTCGAATCACTAGTCTCTAATTGTACGCTGTATGTAAAATGCTGTATATAGTTTCTCCTCGCTTTTACTGTGTGACCGATTGCTCTGGTTGTCAGTGACCTCATCTGAATAAAATATATGAAAGATGTGTGTTAGGTTTCTCAAACTGGAACTCAGAGTCACTTCTCGTATAGGGCGCAGCTATGTGTAAGTTCTGAAAAAGGACCCTTTTTTGGGGAGTTGTGTCTTCTTTTTCAATCAAATAATGCAACATGTTTTAAATAGAAATGAATGCCGAAATAGAGTATGACAGGGTATCCAAATTAAAAAAAAAATTGAAGGTGGTGTTCTTTTTTTATTCGCATCGGAGTTTTTCTTTGTTTGAATGTGTTCCCAAGTTTGCCTAAATATATCCACGGTATGGTATCACTCAGATACCTTATATATATTTTTAAAAACTCGCCATATATAAATGGAATACTACCTGAAAAGTATATGACAATGATTAAATAATTTCATGGGATACAGGCCTCCAAATGTTGTTATTTGTCGTTCGAGCAGGCATGTTTGGCAATTTTTAGAAAACGAAATATAACAGAAATCAATATGAGTACTATATATTAAAAGAAAGCTGTACCCATAGTGTGTTTCTAAAAAGTATTTGAATTATACTAATTGTATCGTCTTAGTTATTCACTTTCAAACATGCGCCCTCCATCAGTGCGCGTTAATGCAACTCTCCACCTCTGCATGCCTGACGATTTTTCCTGTCCCCCAATTTTTTTGTGCGGTCAAAACTAAGTGTGGATTCGTTTATACCAGACACTAGACAATAGCATATAAAAACATCAGTCGATTTAAAAATGTCGACCAGCCACCCTTTGGTCGATTTTATCTCAAAACACCCAGCCGCATAATTTAGTTTAGAGCGGACTAGAGATTTATATAGTAGGAACTTTATTGAGACGGGACCTAAAGGAAAGTTGCTTTTATGTATCGTAGCATAGAAGAGGCCTTAGGAACTATGTGATCTCCGCGGATTTGCCAGAATAAGTTACAAGTGATGTGTAGACCAAGATATTTATAGGAAGTAACAAATTGCGAGGAACAGTTATTAAGGAAGTAGGTGGAAGGCAGTCTGTTACGACAAGACTTTCATTGATTTACGTTTAGCTATCTTAAGCTTCATTTGCCACTGTTTACACCAAGCTGAAACATACTTTAGATCATTTCGAAGATGAAATGTTTTAGAGTCAATATTAATTTCGCGATAAATTACACAGTCGTCGACGAATAGGCTAAGATGTGAAGAAACACGCAGGGGTAAGTTGTTGATGCAAGTGAGAAATAGTACGGGCACTAGGACGGAACCCTGAGGCACACGAGATGTAAAAGAACATGGAGGGAAATTATAATTATTTACATATACAAATTCTAAGCGGTTTGTTAGAAAAAAGTCTTAATCCATATTAGCACGTCAGGGTCGAGATGGAGCTTAATCAGTTTTAAAAGTAGTAGGTTATGGGGAACTTTGTCAAATGCATCGCAAAAATCTAGAAAAAATATGTCAACCTGGATTCAAAGTTTAATTATCGAGCCAAAATGAGTTGCTGGGCAAGTTGGTTAGACAAGTTGACTTAAACAGCGAAAGTAAGGTACGGTATCATTTTATATTCCTTTATATTGACTCTCAGAGAGAGGTTAATGTTTGAACATATAATTCCTCGCCCTTCCTTACTGCATTAATGTTAACGCACTTGACATATTTCTTCTCTTTTACTATGTCTTCATTAAAACCTCAGTTGTGAGTCGGCGCTCTTTCCTTCCTTTTGTCTCTTCCTTCCTTACCTAATTTGCGCTGTTAAAGCAATCAAGAATTGGAAAAAAGATCGTTAGTAAAGACTAGAAGTTTAGTTTCACAGGGTAGAGGTTTGCGAAAGCTTTCCTGCGGGGAGATACCTATGCGAAATGTTTCTATTAGGAGACACACTGTAGCGCCACTAGAGGGTTTTAGGGAACCGTTATTGCACATCTGATACGGTACGGTGGGCCCTCGGATACAAACTGCGCATGCGCTACCAGCAGAAGACTCCCATATGCGCAGTTTGTACCGGAGGGCTTATCATGTAGCGAATGTTCAAAGACGGTTCCCTCAAACTCTGTACTGTCCTGTCGCTCGCTTCCAGTACGGTGCCTGAAACGCGCGTCTCCGCCTTGTGTGTTTAGCGCCCTAGCCTGCCATGCAACGTACGTGGTCTCGATGTGCCGAAAATGATGTCACAAAAGTAGCAATGTTATCCTGTCTTATGCCGCGATCCTGGTGGTTGGCCATAGAACTTTCGGAATAAAATGGAAGAAGGGATCCGAACGTCACTGTTGTCCCGGAGTCTCTACTACTGGCCGCCAAAACGTCCGTGGACAGTCAATCTAGAGGACGACCTGGAGAAGAACAGGCGACTGGCCACACCGAGAACCGCTGCTGTGATACTGCCAGGATCGCGGCCGGCGACAGCAAGGCTCTTTTAAGACGTCAAAAACCGGAAATAGAAAGACCTTTTTTTTTTTTTTTTGCTCTGTAAAAACACAAGCCGGAGACGCGTTCCATGCACCATTCTTCTATTATGATGGTAAGAGTTCGATCCGCGAGGCAGCAACTCATGCGCCCCACAGCAAGAAAAAAAAAAAAAAGAGAAAACAGCGCCAATATTTCCGGCACTCAAGGTAGTCTTCCGTTAAAACAAATAGTTAAAAGACGCGTACCTCAGGGTAGCATGTATCCTGCAGTTTTTATTGCTTAATGGCCCGTAATCTAGCCAATGTAGAGCGTGGAAGAGTTTTTCCGTTTCTCAGCACAGCGCAGAATGAAACAGAAACCACTATTATTGGCTTTCCATGAATTGGGATGGCATTTGTCATGAGGCTTCCGACGCATCTCACTGTGAATACGAAGACGACAATTTGTAGTAAACACTTTTTTTTAATGAAGGGATTACGACAGAGTCATTGACGTCAGCACGACTGCAGCGCGCCACTTTGAAATTGAGCAATTGTTTCGGCTCTGTGTAATTCTTTAATCTTCTGTCCCTGTGTTATCGTTTAATGTTCAAGCTGCTTCTTCACCCTCATTGCAGCTTCGTGTGTGTTTCTTGTCCTGTCTCTTTGTAATCATTTGATGCTCAAGATGTCTCACCACCATCATTGACCATGTACCAACTAGCTCAATTCAAATCGATAATTGCTTTGTAGCTCTGGCGCAACTGTGGGTGCGTTCTCCGTGTATACGAGGCGGGGGTTTATCTGCTTGCTAGGAGGACGTCCTTGAGAACGACGTTTAAGATGGCCACTAGGACGACCTCTAAAGCTATTTCCTGGACGACTTTAAGGACGACGTCGAATACGAAGTCCTAGAAGATGGCGTCTAAGACGACATCGAGAAAGACCTTTAGAACGACCTCGAGGGCGATCTTAAAGACGACCTCTAGGTCAACGCCAAAGACGACGTTCATGATGACCTTTTAGACGATATCACGGTCGACCTCGAGAATTACGTTGAGGACGACGTCACGGACGTCAGGTCCTTCGAAGATGGTGGGAATGTAAAGGAGTGCGTCTGTCCCTCCGCACACGCGCAACACTTGCGCATGCGTGACGCATACGCGCGCCGCGTATACGCACCGCTTTCGATGCCATATCCCGTATCGGGAAAACCGCGTGAAGAAGCTAAGGTATTTTATTATGCATTGAATTGCAATCCTAATGATCAGGTCTGTGCCCCATGCGTGCAAACACGTGCTGCTTTGGCGAGAACCAAGCCCTGGCGGGACCCCAATCGCACGTGCTTGTGCATACAAGCAGGCAGATGAATTTTTCTAGATGTCCTGCTATGAAACGTGTCAATATTTTTTACAAGCGCTGGTGCTCTCAAAAAGAAGTAATTTATTTGGTGCATTTTTTCCACAAAGGACTTGACTCTGAATCAAAGTGCGAATAACCAGGATCGACTCCTAGCGATAAATTATAATTTTAAACTGCTATGAGGGATGTGGAACACACAAGGCTTTAAAGACATTGAGTGGCAAAGAAAGAGAGAAGGAAAGAAAGAAAGGAAATAACATACAAACGTTAACACCATTGTGTATATCTTAAGAGGTAATGGCATAAGGAAGAGAAGGGTAATCCTGTACCGCCCCGCCAACTTAGAAACTCCACAGCCTTAATTTATTTCGATCCTACTTCTCATTTTGTTGTCTGTCTCACTGAATTTATAAAAATAAATAAGATTTTTTTTTCAACAATGGAAAGGAAGATCAAATAGAAGAAGAAAACAGTTTCACCATTCTGTGTATCCTAATAGGTAATGGCATCAGGAAGAGGATAATCCAGTACCGCCCCCGCTGTCGTAGAAACTCTAGAGCCTTAATTTATTTCGATCTTAGCTACTTCTCTCTCTTTTCCCTCTCTCGCTGAATTTATAAAAACAAATCAAGTTTTTTTCAACAGTGGGTGATAGAAGCGAATTTAAACACGTAAATCTTTAAAATATGATTTTAAAATTTAGCCTGACGAACAGAATATTATTTGAGCCTTCAATGCTCACATAGCCGGATGTGAGGCTGCTCGACATTCAAGATCTGCTGTTATATTAACCCCTTCACGGCCGGTTCACAGAGGCACAAGTAAATTAACGATTGCTCTCACACAAAGTTCTTTCAGGCTCCTCACGCCTAGTTTAAGCTTTTCGAAATGAAAATGGGGTTCTTGACTTTAGTTGATCAGAAGACCTAGTGCAGCTGCTACAGCTGGTACTCCGTTGTCGTGATTTCAACAGCGGCTCATTTGACTAGCGAGCCAGTCTTCAGTCTTTATGGCCTGAGATTTATACCTCTCTGATTGGCGCAAATTACTTCAACAAATATTATAACAGAGAAAATCTTCTGTCGCCAGAGTTAGAAGTAAAATTTTTGACTCACCACGATCTCTAATTTGAGGCTACCTATGTTAACCAACGTGTTTTATTTAGTTATGGGTTATGTTATGGTGTTTCACCTGAAATTGCAAAAAAAACATGAATCTTCAAATATGTAATATTAAAGTTCATCCCTGGGACACCTGCTATTCATGAACCCATCAACGGCGTTGTGATGGAGACAGTATTTCTGAGTCAAAGATTATGAGTCAAACCAAAACGTGGCGAATTTAACTGGTCATCCTAGGAACACACACAAAAAAAAAACAGTAAACGTATTTTTGTATCTTATTACATCCATTATTAAAGCAATTAACCCAAAAGTACACCGAATAGGGTTTCAGAAAATTGAGTTACATATTTTAACCTTTTAGGTGATGAACAAGGTTGAAGCAGGTTAAAATTAATTTAAATTAAATGTACGAACCTGAACAATTAATAATTAGGTAGCTTATCTGAATGGCTACACACTGAGAGCCTGTTTGTGTAAAATCTCTAAACTATTCCAAACCGGAGAATTAATCAAGGCAAAATCGCTCCGAAATAACAAATTTACAACACTAAAAAAAAAAAAAACCAAGATAGCCAACAATATTTTGTTTCTCCTTTAACACTGAATATGAATTGTCGTTGCGTGAAAACCTATAAGCAGCCTGAGTAAGGCGGCGGAAGTAACATGGTGGAAGGTCACAATGACATGTGAAGATTCCGGAAGGCGTTTCTGTGTGAGAGGATACATAAACGATTGTGTCAATAAAATTTAGTAGCTGCATTTAAGACGTTTTGTGTCTGTCTCTTTCTTCGTCCGTCGTTTTCGGTTTTTGAAAGAAGTCATAACAAAACAGCTAATGTTTCAAAAAGCTAAATTTAGTCTTTGAGGTATTCCACTGCGTGGCACTTCAGATTCAATTATGGATAAATGTTCAGCTAGTTTATTTTGTTAATTGTAGTTTTCTTCATTGCCGGAGATAAGGTATCGCACGCGTGTCTTTTTTTTTTATTGAACCCCCCTCTCTTTCTCTCTCCTTCCTTTCCGACCTCCCCTCCGATCAAACCTAGCGCGCGCGATAAAAAAACAATCAATTACATCTGCACAAAGATCTTGACCTACCCACACGCTTAAGCCAACACGCCCGCAAGTCGACACCTCGACCGACCTCGCGTGGGCGAAAGAGCCCCGGGCCATTAGCTGGGAACTAAGTAAAAACAAGTCCTCAGCACTATGAGCGTCGTCCGCTGGGACGCGTTCCACAACCGATGGAGGCATACACTCATCACTACACCAAGAGGCGACCCGGAAGCCTCCGGAATGGATCACCTCGTATGGACGATGCACGAAGCCAAACGAATGGCCAGTCAGCGATTCGAAGTTACGGAAGACACCCCGCCACCTAACCTCTGCCCAGCTAACCTTTGGCTAAATCTTGAAGCTCTGTGCGAAATGAGAGAGAGGGGACGTACGCCCCATTTGCGAAGTCTTCTCAATGAAATAACGATTCAGGCCTGTGATTACGCAACCACATTTTCTGCAGACAGATGGTGCGACATCTTCACTCTTTTCAACTGGAACATGAACGAACCGTGCATATGGCAGAACTTCCTCAAATGGCAAGGTAAAGTCAAGAGACGTAAGGGATCACAGACTTGCGCATTCAAATTTCAAAAGAGCAGTTGACCCTGCAGGCCGGGGCAGTGTTGTTCCCTCAACCTGCGGCTCTGCTGGATCCCACCATATACTACCGAGATTGCCCGACAGCAACTCTGATGACCACTAATGTTATAGCAAAACATCCGCCAGCTGTACACAACATGGGCAAGGAAAAACCAATAAAAATATCCGGATTCCAAGCAGCCATAGCGAAAGCAAACGCTCGCAGCGCGCCTAGTCCGGATCTGGTCACCGCATGGGAATTCTGGAAACGCTTTAAAATTCAACTTCAGTTCTCTCCACGCAATCAACGAGGTTTGGACGACCACAAATTTTACGGGCTCCTGGCGCTAATCTCTGGTGATGAAGATTCCTGTGCCGGGCAAGCCGCCGAATCAGCTTTCCAACCTCCGGTCGATTTCGTTCTCCAGCAACATGTGAACTCTCACAGAAAGGCTGGCCCTCAACCGACTCGCATGGCACTTCGAAAAGAACGCCCCGTTCCACCTACACTAAATTAGATTCGGCCAAGAAATGAGCACGCAGAACGTCCTCCTCGTGCCGCGCCACCAAGTCCTCGACATACGCTCAAAGGTGCAGACGCAAAGAGTGGTGGCGGTGGACGTTGGTGAAGCATTTTACACCGTCCCCAACGATGCGAAAATCCAGAGCGCGGAACTTGCCGGAATACGCGGGCGCAGGCTCATCTTCATCAAGATGTTCTGGAACGATAGGACGTCAAGGTGGGTGACCACATCGGACTTGACGCCCTAACAGGACTAGGCTACCACAAGGCGGGGCTCTTTCGCCAACCCTCTTTAGTTTTGTTATGGCAAAATTTCCCCCTTTCCTTGATGCAATTCTGTCGCTGCGTTTCGCCATATACGCCGACGGCTCCACCAACTGGGCAAAGAATGGATCGGAGGGTGGACGGAGCAGGTGCTTCAACTTGGCCTCGACGTCATTCATGGATTAATTAGAACTGTGGTCATAGAGCGATTTAATCGGCGTCCTGCTCGCTACATTTCAAGAGTCTCGAGCTAGACTCAACATGCATCCAATGTTCCTTGGGGGCTTGCACACGCGTGCAAAGACGGTAAAGAATGGGCACTTAGCGAGGCGCGAGCAACAGTTCGGCTAATTAAGAACCCTGCCCGGCTGACCTTAGGACCGCCAGGAAAGTCGCCGAACGGCAAAGACGAAGGACTCTTTGGAACCTTCGCGAAGAACGGGAGGAACGCCCAGGCACGCGGAAACGCCCCTTTCTCTAGATGCCGGAAGAGCTACCGAAGGGCACTCAAACCTTCGTCTGCCGCCTCGCGACAAACACTGCCCTATCACCGGCGCTGCGCCATAACGTTTTTGAAGACGACCCTGACGAAAGCATATGTCACCGCGTCCGTACACTAACGACTACCACTCATCTAGTCTAGAAGTGCTATCACCACGAGCGCCTTCGCAGAGGAAAAACGAATAGAACACTTCAATGAGATCCGTCCGTTGCCTTACATCGATTGGACGCTCCCGTTACACAGGGCAATGCGACGATCTCCCTGCTGTGGACAAAACTCGCCGATTTCTTCCACGGCGACGAGGACCAGTGCAAGCTGCTTCACTGCAGCTGGAGATGGCCGGACCAAAATCAACCACCAGGATGGCGACACTTGTACTATAGGCTTGCACAGGTGCAGATCGCAAGTGTGGACGGACATAAGGTCATATAAAATCTTTTTAACAACAATTCCCCCGTCCCCCCTCCGAAACGTGTGGTGGAAATCTTATGGAATCATTCTATCAATCGTGTGGCAATCACAAACTGGCTTACTTAAGGCAGAGTTACTGCGGCTTCCTTATTGTTGTGCTGAGAACTAAGGATTTCTACATTTCGCCTCAGGTGCCCTCTGACGTGACATTGTTTCAGGCTATCACTATAGCTATTGTATTTAGCGGACGAGTGAAGTTGTGGAAGCTACCGGTAGCGCGTTGGGTACACAAGGTCCATCGGAAACGAGGAGTACCACGTGCGCTGGTGCTGCCGCGGGTGCAAGGTTTTTCTCCGGCTCCCTCTCTGGCTGAAGCGCCTGCTGTCTCGCAGGCTCTGTCGAGGTCTCGTACACCGGTGCTTCCTGGGGCACCCGCTCCATCACGGGCGCTTGGGAGACCTCCGGAGCCTAGAAATACAACGAAAACGGCATGAACCTACTTCCACAAAAGCTTAGTCGACTGACGGTTCCGGAAATATGTGGCGCCCCCCCCCCCCCCCCCTTTCCCTTTTGCATAGCGCATTATGGCGTTAGGATGTACGGCACGCGATATTATCGGGGAATCAAAGACGAGGTTGACGTTAGCTTAACTTTTTTTTTTTGGCTTCAGAGCGCAGAGTAATTTGAAGAAAAGCTAAACGGTCACGTGATGAAACCATTTTGCGTTGCACTATTTTTGTGCGTTCCGAGTTCCCCGGTATAAGAACGACTGAATCGTGCCGGTTCCAGGATGTACGAAGGGTCGGAGTCGGCACGAGCGTACATGGCGAAAGCCCAACATTGTTCGCGCCGCGCACTAGAATGTAAGATTGCCGCGACGTCTCCTGAACGTTTTCAAAATGTCTACATGATTTTTTAAAAGTTGGCACCATGACAGAACAGCACACGACAAAACAGCATGCGACAAAACAGCACGGTCAAAACAGAACGCGTCAAAACAGCACAGCGTCAAAACAACACGGCGACAAAACAGCACGCGTCAAAATAGCACGCGACAAAACAGCCCGGCGTCAAAACGGCACAGCGACTAAAGAGCACGTGCCAAAACAGCACGGCGTCAAAACAGCGCAGTGTCAAAACAGCACAGCGACAAAACAGCATAGCGTCAAAACAGGACATTGACAATATAGCTAGGGTTTGGCCTTTTCAGTTTTTTTTTCGTTTCTAATTCCAAACAGAAGTTTTTGGTTTATTGCGATGTATATTTGTAGACTGAAACTTTTCGGTTCTTTTCTGTTTATTGACGAAAACCAGTATACTGACGAAAATGCAATAGATTTTAAAAGCGTTTGTTTAAAATGTATAGTGACTAAACCATGTACTGGTTGGTTTTCTTATTTGTTGCACTCTGTGGCAGCCGACGGAACCTGTTCTGCAAGACGCACTGGGGCTCTATCGTGATTTGCCATTATCGTCGTGTGCTCGTATTTGTACACAGAACGAACATGATCTTCACTACCACTGCGGTCAGAGAGGAGAATATTGTCACGAATGACAAGTGATGAGGCGGCGAATGACTGAGTAAACTGAACGTTTAATGGGGCGCACTTGTGCCCAAAAATAAAAAGAGAAAGAAAGATAACAACAGAGCGTCGCGGGTGTCGAAGGCGGCGAAGCAACAGGATCGAACGCTGAGGCGAGACTGACTCCGGCTGGTCACGCGGAGACACTTTTGTACACGCGTGGGCTTCTGGAACAGCCGGCGTAGAAGGTTCGGCGTGTAGAACATTCTAAACTCGAATCAGCAACACGGTTCTCGAATTTACCAGAACATTACATTAGAGTCAACACAAATGCGTACCCGCGACCAGGAATCGAACTCTGGCTTTCTGCGTGAAAGGCACGCGCGATAACCGTTAGGCCACGAGCGCGCTGCCTACTTCGTCAGCTGTGCTCGCGGCAATATGAAGAACCAGACATTCGCAAGCATTGTACTCAGTGCATTTTTTCTCCATTCTCGCGACTGCGAGAGGTGATAAGTTCGCACAAACCACAGAAACGACAATAAAACAATCGTATTTATGCCGTCCTCTAGTAGACGGAAGCTAGAGCTGTTAAACAATGTGTGGCATTTACGGACGCCCTTGATCTTCACTGTTCAGTTCATGATTAAACTCTCTTATTTGATGAAAGAATTCGGCACACAAATCTTTATCAGGTGCAAAAACCCAGAATTCGTCTTGAAGACACCTGCGCCCCTGTTGCTTTTGTTGAAAGTTGAACTGATCTCGAAGACAAAATGAAAACTGTGAAAAGAAGTGGTCATACGGTCAGTAATGAGTCCCCGCCCCCCCCCCCCTCCCCCACCCACCCACCCATTCCTCCAAACGCCGTTGAAAATACTGACCTTTTTCAGTAAAAACCAAATTCGGAAAAATGAATTCGGCGTACGTTTACCGGTTTTATTCGGTTAAGCCGAAAACGATAAACCCTAAATATAGCGTATGTAGTTAAAAAAAAAATGCATGTGTCAAAGTAGGTACTGTAAAGGAACGGAGGGTCTAGGCCAAATCGTCGAAAGCCAACTCGTCGACGGCCAATTTGTCGAATAGGTCAATTCGTTATAGGGCAATTCGTCGAAGGGCAACTTGTGGAAGAGGCCAACTGGACGTCACTTTATCAAAACCAAAATATATGATTTTTGTCCTGAAAAAGTAAAGCAAATATTGCCCTATATATAGTAATCCGTAAAATCGCCGCACGATGATTGACTTTCAGTGCCTTGTTGAAGAGAACCTTGTCACCACTTTGTCACCACTTTTTGAAGAGAACCTTGTCCCCACTCACCTTGTCGAAGAGAACAACTTGCCACCACTTTGATGAGAGCCAAATTAGATGATATATTGCAGTTGGGTTGCGGAGTTTGGTAAGCACTGAAAGAGTCAATACATTTTGTTTTTATAACCTAGCGACAATAAATTAATGGGTCATGGAGGTTCGAAATTATTCGCGCAGAGAGAGGTGAAGAGCGCGCTCGAAGTTGCTGCATGAGTGCTGTTTTGTCGCTGTGCTGTTTTGACACCGTGCTGTTTTGGCATGTGCTCTTCTGTCGCTGTGCCGTTTTGACGCTGTGCTGTTTTGTCGCGTGCTATTTTGACGCGTGCTGTTTTGTCGCAGTGCTGTTTTGACGCTGTGCTGTTTTGACGCTGTGCTGTTTTGACGCGTGCTGTTTTGACCGTGCTGTTTTGTCGCGTGCTGTTTTGTCGTGCGCTGTTCTGTCGCGTTCCCTTAAAAGTTATATTGAGCATTGAGCATACGTAGCGAACAGCTGTGTTTTGCGAAGTTTCTTTTGCGGGAGCGGCAAAATGTACACAATCATTTCAACACCAAATGCCGAGCTGTCGCATCCTGCATCGCGTGTCATTTTGCGAATAAATGTAGAAAGGTATCTCGGCTAGTCGGCTATTTTTAGAATGTTTTGAGACTTACCCTAAGGGGAAAGTAACATCCCTTAAATTTGTTCACTTATTTGTTGGCCAGACGATTTAGTGTGGTGTCAGAAGACATCCCAACCAAGCTTTTGCTACAGAGTCACGTACCTTTATGTTAATAAAATAAACAAGTGCAACTGTTCGAAACCAAAACATGTGCACGGAGGGTGGGAGTAGAGTGCTGCACGAAGACACGTGGCTATCGCTCCCTAGCCAATTGTTTTCCGTTCCTTCTCCTGTTGGGCGTGTGAAGCAGATGATGACAACGAAGACGTTGTTTGAAACGTTTGTCGTGTGATTGTTTCGTAGTTATATCCCTTCCTCTCGCTCTTCTTTGCTTGTAGATGTGTTGGCAGGTACAACCAACGAACTACGATTCCGAAGTAGCGGTCCCACGTCCGTCGCAACGTTCGTCCGTCGTCCACCGCCATCGCGTCGTCCAGCCCGCGGTACGTCGTCCTACTCCGAATGACGTGTACGTATACTTCCTGTGATGTGTGCAACCATTTTTTATCAACTTATTTCCAGCTTCCTGGAAGCCACAAAAAATGGGGTTCACATTATTTTCTTTTTGCAATACTGCATGCATGTGTGCCTTAGATAACCCCTTTGAATATATTTGGTATCCCTTAGTTTGAACGTCAAATGACCGTGTAAAAAGGAGCGAACACGCCTGAATCTGGAGAATTCTGGACCACCAATTTTCGAGCGAAAATAATACGAATTTCGAGCCGAAAATTGTGTTCAGTGTAGTTGGGCTCTCATAGGGCATGTTCAAATAAAAACATCGGCATGCATAAGTGCCCTGTCAGTGTCCCTTTAAGACACCGGTTGGGTGATGAAGGGAATGCATGATACGTTATACGATATCACTGCTATATCAAAGAAAGTTCATGCCTCCCCCCACTCAACATATTACGTCAGCACACTTTGCACGACATTTCAAACAAAAGCACTTAGTGGGCCACAGCGTTTTGTGATTTGTGTGCATGGCGTTCGCGCTCAATCAGTGCACCAGCACCAGACAGAATGCTCTCACATTTTGAGGAGCACAAGGTGCTATAGAGCATATCGATCTTTCAAAGTCCCTGCGAAGCGTGCTTGTTCGTGAAGAGCAAGGATTGTTGAAAACACGATACTCGGCTTTTTAGCTTTGACATTGCTTGTGCATAAATTTAAACAAACTATAGTCCCTCTCGAGTGAGGATAGACTCTACATTAAAATAAATATGTAGAGAAAATTTCCCTGTAAAAAGTCTTTATTTGTACATCATTTAAGTTTTACTAAAGGGAACGACATTTCTGTTTTTGGTTTCTGGTTAATGGTGTTTAGAAAGCACTCTTGTCGTTCACAATAAACGGAAGGTGCATTTTAAGTGTTCCTATGCGAATTAAATTATATTACGTTTAAATAATATTAATCGTTTTTTGAAACAACCACAAAAATTGTGTGTTGAGGGGGACTTGGAGAAAAAGTTGTTTAAAAAGCTTGACTGGTCCCAAGGCCCTAGGAGTCAGCAATCGCGACATAATGCGGGAAGAAAAAAAAATCAAAGGTTCTACAAGGCACTGCCAAGGTGTGTCTGAGCAAAAAACACAAATCTAAAACTCAAATAAGCACTTGGCCAGGAGCGAAGCCGTACATCTTTCAGTTGCGGCCGATCTGGTAAAGGAGTATCATCTCCCGTAAACTGGGCACCGATAGCCCGTGAAGTTCAACGTTTTTTCCATTGAGCTGGTGAAGATTGATGAAAAAGCAGGATCGGCCTATTTCACAAAGCCTCCTCGCCAGTTGCAGCAAAACCGCTCGGCTATCTAACCCCAACATGAGTGAAACGTTAGGAGGCGTTAGTCTCGCTCAGATTGACACTGTATAGAATTCTTAACCGTTCACTGAATACATAGTCGGTGAAAAATGAAAATTTCGTTTTGTTGAGGGGCTGGATTTTAAGTAGGGAGACATATTATTCTTTGATTGTTTGGCGGGTTTTTGTGCCCAGGGTGCAGAGATAAAGGCGTGAAGCCTGACAGAGTATCTGCCCCCCAGCCCCCCCCCCCCCCCCAAAAAAAAAAAAAAAAAAAGTTCAACGGGCAACAGTGCGAAGAATTCATTCAGGAAAACATGGCGTACTCAGTAAAAAAATAAAATAAAAAAGAAGGCATAATGAAACGGCTAGTTCAACATTCAACAGTGTGAACGATACATTCAGTAAAATGAAAATTGAAATAAAAGGACACCATAGAACAACTAGCTATATCAGATGTTACGCAAGCAGCATGATTCGTAGCGTATAACAAATGTTACGTCGTATGACAGCAAGGCGTAACATCACTAAGAGGAAAATATTTAAAAAAAAACAGAAAAAGGAGACAGCGTGAAATAGGACTGATGGCCTCCATGTAGTTTAGCAATGAAGAATGATCGAACATATGTCAAGAACAACATTTGTAGTTAACTATATGTATATATAAAAATTACATCTTAGCATATATTACTCGACTCAGAAGCTGATTCAAAGGATCAAGCTTTCCCTGTCCATTAGTCCCAAGAAAACTAAAAACCTCGTGATAAGAAAGATTTGCTGTTGTATTTTAATCTAACAATCAAACCGTCATAAGCAGAATTTAGTTTTATAAGGGACGCAGTTGACACTATGTCGAGTGTGAGGCTTCCAAGCACGCTATGCCGTAGCTAGGAAAACCACGTCCAGCAATTGTAGACTTTTATTTTTCTTGTTTTCCAACCAATCGCAGCTTGCGAAGCTTTCTCGAAGTGTCTCGAAATTTCATGCATTTTGACTTCTGAGTAGGTTTTTGTTTTGTTCTTACTGTTGCTGGTTATTACTTTTTTATTTTGCCGGCTAAGCTCGCAGTGCGGGTGTTTGGCGGCCGGCTAACTCTCTTCGACCGTGACCTTCGTAACACGCGTTATTTCTCAAGACTAAACTAAAATAAGATGAAATATTAATGCACTTCTGCACTAAAAACCAAAAGCATGGTCCGACTTTCTTTCTTTAGGCGCCGTTCATTGCAAAGTGCAGATACCACACTACAGGATCTATCTCACATCAGAATCAAGCTTTCTCTGCCCATCGATTGAAAAAAAAACAAAAAAAACAAGACTTGAATCTTTTGAAAACGCTTTCTTACGTGAACTTGCATTTCAACTGTTGGCTTGGGAAGTGCCTTGTTCATTTTCGGTTCTTGAATGACAAGTGAGCCTTCCAAGGAGTTGCTTGGCTGGTCAAACTGTAGCGATGAAAAGCAACGGCCTGAATGGAACCCGGGGACAAGTGCAAATGCCCGTGCTCGTGCGCTGGCTCGTGTTATGGCTGGTATCATCGGTCGCGAGATTTGGCCGTCACGTGCACTCAAATAATAGCGAATTTTAACTTCGGCCACAGTGTGTCGTTTTACAGTAAACCACTATGGTCTAGCTCCGAACTTAGAGCGAAACTAAAATTGTTTGTTCTCTTTTTCTCTCGTTCCGTTTCTTCTTTTTGACATTCTGGGAGCCCTGAAAGCAGCTACCTCTCCTGAATGCGTGATACTCTCTGACGAGAGTTGCATTGACGTCTTGATAAGCTCATGCTAGATTCTGCGGTGCATTTGCAACTAAAGACACATGCGGGGATCGCTTTTGATTATGCAATTTGTTTTCTAGAAAACAATTCCCCCCCCCCCCCCAATATACGCTGGCTGGGGCCGTTAGGACTAACAAGCTCTGTCCGACTTGCAAAATTCGAATTCTAAACGTAAATACCTAAAATTTGGCACGCCAACATAGTTTCGCGAAAGGTTTTATATCTGTATTTTCAAAGCTAAATTTCGAGGTGGTAAAATTGAGACAAATAGTGCGAAAACGGCGACCGCGCATTTTCTATGGCCCATATCTGATGTTCGCCGTCTGCCCATTGATTTGTGAGCTTCCTCGCAGGGGATCATTGTGCATATATTTCGTTAAAAGTTTAGCTATTGCGATCATCTAGCTCATCACTGTACTCCACTAGAGCCACTAAGTGAGCTACGCTTAAGGTATCGGAACTTCGTTCACCGATCTGCTAGTGGGCACCGCCATCTTGGTGCGTAGGGCAGAGCTGACGAAACTCTCGATCGTCACAATTAAAAAATGCAACTTTCTCAGCTTTACAGATACGGGGTTAGAAAACTCAGGTGATTTTGTCTTGCTCTGTCGCGAACTGTTTTAACAATTCTGAAGGACGGAAATAAGTTTCTTGCTATTAAGATAAAGCTTCAGATAACTGGCAACCAGGATTTTAAACACCGAGGCGGCTGAAGTGATCTCATTTGGAAGCGCAGTTTATTTGGTGGCTCTAGCCTTCACTATAGGTTCTTAGCGTTTGCGTTGGGGTTCGCGGCCTAACCTTTTTGTATATATCTAGTTTTATTCAACTTCATGGCGCAGAGTTCTTAAACAGCTCACGACCAAAAATGAAGACGAGACTGCTTTGTTCCTTTCAACCAATAGCCCTATACGCCTGCCTGTAGTTATATACTTATTAGTGTCTTTCAATATCAAAACACAATGTTTTATAAAAATAAAATCTAGTACGAACGTAAGTGACTTGAGTTTTTGTTTTATCGGGGTTATTTACAGGACGCCATATTGTTGTACATAGAGTCACTGAATTTTCCCAGAGTACCGAAGTTCCCAAGCTTAACGTTTGGAAACCTAGTCACAGCGCAGCAGTCGCGATCCATACACTCTTAAAAAAACGGTACCAAAAGGAGGGAACGCATACTTTTTCCTCTTCGGAGCGCGAGTACGGAGCGATGGAGCACGTGTGCTTCTTTTCCGAACTTGCATTACAGCCATAACGCCAGACGTAAAAAAACAAGCGAAATGCTACATCCTTTAAAGGGATACTGAACCATAGAATTTAGTGTCCATAATAAGTGGCGCACGTTCTTTCCACGAGCCAGCAGCCGCCGGTGTGCGCGAGCACACGCAACAAAAATGACGTCAAAGATCTCCATTCGCGGTTAAGATGGCAGTGAAATGCATGGGCTTCGGGCGAAAGGAGAATAAAGACAAGTTTTTCATCTATACAGTGGTGTCTGGTGTAAAAGGTAAGCGATTAATTGGTCTAACAAGCATGTAGCTTTCACTTGTAGAGATGAAAAGCCTGTCTTTATTCTCCTTTGGCCCGAAGCCCATGCATTTCACTGTCCTCAAGCGCGAATGGAGGTCTTTGACGTCATTTTCGTTGCGAGTGCTCGCGCACACCGGCGGCTGCTGGCTCGTGGAAAGAACGTGCGCCACTTATTATGGACACTAAATTCTATGGTTCAGTATCCCTTTAAGGCTCATTCACACTGGAAGCGGATCCGCGTTCGCAACCGCTTCCGCGCATTTGATGACATCAAATGCGCGTGCAATTGCACTATACTCCGTTTCACCTTATGTTGTACCACAGAGAAGGCTAGAAGCGCGAGCTCATAGCGCTGGGAGCTGCTTTTAATGCACGAGAGCTTGTGCCGCCGAGATGTGCCCTAGAGCAAGGAGCTCGCGCTTGTAGCCTTTCCTGCGGTACATCATAAGGTGAAACAGAGTATAGATCTTTATACAACCGCGTTTGCAACCGCTTCGCGAACGCGGATCCGCTTCCAGTGTGAATGGGGGGTTAGGGACCTGTTCACACATGCTGCGGAGCGCTAGAAGCATAGAGGTGACCTCGCGCTAAGCGCCTGTTGACGGGAGCGTTCACCAGCTTTGTATCGCACCGTCAGAAATGGCAGATGATAAGTAGGAGACGACACGTGAGTAGCGCTACATCAGCGCTTCACTGCATGTGAGAACCGGCCTTAAGTCTTCGGTGCCGCGACTGGCTTGGATCAACGCAAAAACGAACGCTAATTGGTCTCTCCGTAGGACACGTGAGGCGCTCGTCATTCATCGCGCATGCGTGGACGAGCGCCAGCAAAGTGGCCAGCGCGCACGCGCTCCCTTCTGACCCCGCCGTCGCTCCTCGCCGGTCATAACGGTTTTTCCTCCCAAAAAAAGGATAACGAAGGAAAAAGGACGACGAAGTGTGCTTGCCCGAAGCTCTTCTTTCAGCGCTCTGGCAAAGGCGGCCCTGGGCCTCGACAGCCGCACCCTACGCCTTCGAGACCGGTACCATCGTTCTTCACTCGACTCCCGTTATCCACCAGTACCAGATTTACGGCGAGTTTGCCAATTTTTGGCCGCTTACTCGGCATCACGGCGGCGAGGCAGGTAGCTCACCATACCACGCCGCGCTAGCTCTCACTCCGCGACTATGGACCAAAAATCTACTAAGGTGACTTAAAAACGGAAAGCTTTACCCCCCCCCCCCCCCAAACGACTACGATCGTGATCAAATTTTAAGATGGCTTTAACGTCAACATTCTACCGCTATATGCAAACGAACCCACCGTTGCTGAAGCCGCGGGTCTTACCACTGAAGATCGCTTTGCCACGACTGTGACCGCCCGAGTAACTCAAAACCTGTTGGCAGTCACTACGTCACTCCCACATGTACCTTCCCAAATTTTGCTGCTCGAAAACATTCGCGTGGCAGGATCACAACACCCAATCAAGTGTTATGCTGCGGCTGGAAATGACACATCGAAAGTCGTCATACACGGCATCGAGACCCACATCATAGACGACGTCATCCGAGCGAACTTACGCTCTACCCATGCGAAACTTTTGACAGCACACCGAATCTGAAAGACTGCATCCGTCCTCAATACTTTCGAAGGGCTCAAGGTCCCTCACCACGTCATCTTCGATTTGACCCCTCTCCGCTGCTACATACACAAACCTCGCAGTCCCTTCTGCACGTCTTGTCTTCAAATTGGACATCGGGCAGATGTTTGCCCCACCAAGGACACCCAAATAAAATGTCCCATCTGTGGATCAGACCTTCCCAAAGACACCGGTTTAGCAACACCCCATGCCTGCTCACCCCATTGCCTGAGCTGCGGTGGACCACACTAAACATCGGACCCAAACTGCCCCGCACGAGAAGTGGCAGACGAAGCACTCCGCAAAACCATGGCAGAAGGACGAAAGCGCCAGATTCAACAGCAAGAAGCCTCCAGAAAAGAACCGTCCCCCCCCCCCCCCTCCCCCTACCAAGAACATTGGCCGCCACTCAAGAGCGCTAATCGATTTCAGCTGTTGTCCACTCCTGACCTCGCGCATCCTGTCCCGGGACCCTTCAAGGCAAGACCCACCCCACCCCACGGCGGTACACAACAACATGTGCACCGCCCGCTGATTGACCCTGGACACTCGCTTAGCCCGAAGCCATCTAGACCTGATCCCAGTGTCACCACCACAGCGGCGATCCAAGGGACGCAGCCACCGAAACTTCTAGCTCCAACTGCCAATTCCAGCACCATAGGAGCATGGAAGACGCCGCTGGAAATAATGCGACCCCTGCCTCAAGATAATCCCAACCCTGTCACCTCTCCTCCGAAGCCCTATGCACCTACCAGCTTAGATGTATTGCGCCAACAGCCCACCGACCTTCCGTCACCGTTCGCGTATATAGCTACCATGGGCCAGCTGTTAACGCAGGTGGTGCAAGCGCAACAACTCGCCGTTGAGAACGCAAGCGTGCGTGCGCGAATTGCGGAACCCTTAGCAGACAACCAGCCGCGCAAACGCAGACTTCCAACGACACTACCGCCACCTCCAGCTGAGAACAAAATAGAGAAGGACAGCCATAATGATGCATCATACCAGAAATAACATGGCTGAGGCAATCGCCCCGATCATCATATTACAATGGAACTGCCGAAGTCTCAAGAAAAAAACCTCTTTAATTACATACCTCAATCACTTGCCGCGTAGACCGGACGTGTTGCTTTTCAATTAAACGCGAGGGGATTTCAATATCCCGGACTATCAAAAGTTTACTCAAACAGTGATCAAGGTCGCGTGACGCGTTAAATATGATAAACCCGGAGTACCGACTATGACCGCCACGTATGTGAGCAACCTAACACCAGCGATACACCATAGTTCTGAACACATAAACTCGGACACTCAAGAAAATGTCATCGTGGAACTTGAACGTCCAAGCGCCCCGAGAACGTTAATTGCGAATGCATACTGGACCCCAAAGACTTCCACCAAAACGTCACTAATGTGGATACGTGACCTAACACAAAATTACAAACACCATGATATTATTATCACCGGGGATATCAACGCACCTCACCCACATTGGGGATACGTGCACACCACCCCACATGGTCGTAACCTCGACACGACCATGTAAAACTATCATTTCACGTTACTCAATGATACCATCATCGCCACCCGCATTGGCAACAGTGTTGAGAGGGACACGAACCCCGGCGTTATGTGGCATCGCGGACGCAGTGAAGGAAAATGGACAAACACCCACGAGAATTTAGGCAGTGACCATTACGTCCTGCTCACTGAACTGAGGCATCCACATTCCAAACCGATACCCAAAGGTCGACAGAGATTACTTACGAAATGGGAAAAGGTTCGCGAAGAGTTGGAACAGCTTAACTCAGCAATTGTTGACATTGACATGTGGACAAAACTCATCAAAGATACAATCCGCAAATACACCAAAACACTGACTCTTACAGACAAGAATCCGCAAGTTGACCGTCATTTACTGGAACTATGGGATAAAAGGCACCGTCTCATATAGCGTTGGCGCAAAAACAAGCACAATCGCAAACTTAAAAAAGAAAAAAATCGACGAACTTACGCAAGAAGCTGGACACCACGCAGTGCAATTGCCTAATGAGAATTGGATCCAGTTATGTGAGAGCATGAACGGGAATTTGAGCACCAAACGAGTCTGGAATATCTTACGGGGACTCCTTGGGAACTCTAAACTACGACACGTCACCGCAAAACTCCGCCTGCACAATTGACGTCACTCGTGAAGAACTCGCAACGGAGTTACTCAACACCTTCTATCCTGTACACCCCAAGCCCACACTGGTAGGTGCTGACTCAAGCGCTAGGTCGGAGGGCATTGATTCCCTTTTTTCAATGATTGAACTTATGACTGCCCTACATCGGTTGAAAAGGTCCACCACACCTGGTGATAATGGCATCACATACAAAATCATGCAAAACCTGCCGGAGAGCATCATAGAACCGCTGCTTGACCTCATCAACTCCCACTGGGACTTGGGTACCCTACCACCAGAGCGGAAAAAGGCCAAGGTCATTGCACTGTCCAAATCGGGTAAGCCACCAACCAGCCCAGCTAACCTTCGACCGATTTCACTCACATCAGGCATAGGAAAGCTTATGGGACGCATGGCTCTTTCGCGGCTTGAATGGCACCTCGACCATCAGGGGACACTGAGTCATAACATGACCGGATTTCGATGCCATGTGTCGACCCAGAACTGCATGCTACGCCTCCATCATGACATCTACAGCTACACAAGCTCTGCACAACTCCGAATCATAGTGGGCGTGGATCTACACAAAGCTTTCGATAATTTAGATAATGCTGATCTCCTGGAGAAACTGAAATCCACAGGCGTGGGACCGAAACTCATCAATTACATTAAAGCCTTCCTCTCGGACCGAGAGGCGGTTGTCCAACTGGAAGACCACACCAGTCCGCCACATCCGATCAACAAGGGTGTACCAAGGGGATCAATCCTGTCTCCTACGCTCTTCAACATGGCCTTAAAAGACCTACCACCTCTGCTAGACTCCATTGAGAATCTCAAATACAACATTTACGCAGACGACATCACCCAGTGGAACTGTACAGGTTCGCCGGGGGATCAAGAGGAAATGCTACAAAGAGGCCTTGATTGCATCAAGAATTATGTGACATCGATTGGGCTCACCTGCTCACCACAAAAATCGGAGTACATCGTCGTATCAAACGCACCCTTTCAAAAAGCAGAGAAAGACAGAGAACTGGTGAAGCTCTCTATTAATGCTCGAACACTTCCTCGCATCAGATTCATCCGCATCCTGGGCTTCATCTTGCGAGAGGATGGTAGGGCACAAGAATGGTTACACAGATGCACCCGCCAATGCGAACAGATCCTGCATCTGTTGAATAGGATAACGCGGAAGAGTGCAGGAATGAAAGAACATGAACTTCGGAGGATTGTGGAGGCACTAATCACATGTCGTATTATGTACGCAGCTCCTTATATGAACTTGTCCAAAACTCAGCACCGCAAAATAGAACTCATATTACGCAAGGCCACCAGGACAATCATGGGAGTCCTCAAATATGCACCAAACGAAGCCATTCATGACGCGGGACTCTTCAACTTCATGAAGGAACGCCTTGACATACACCGACTGGCACAACAGCAACGACTCACTACGTCAAATCAGGGGATTCAAAGCAAAGTAACAATCGAAAGAATATAGTGTGTGTTCATGGTTCGCCCGCATTCCGGTGACGCTTATATATTGCTAATATGCCAGTCCTGTCACTATATGAAAATGACCCTGTCGTGCATCTTTACGAGCACATAAGAACATTCAAAACGTAAAGAATAAAGTACATGGGCTATGAAGTGTGTCCTTGTACTGTTTTCTTTGTCGGGCACCTTTTATCGTGCACTTGTTCTGAAAGATTTCGAGCGTGCGATGACATTTAGGAACGTAGAACAAGCATCTTCGCACAGAACGGATAGAATAAAGCAGTGCTTACTTATTAAAAATTGGAATATATTACGTGGCCTTCAATTTATTTTGATCGTATATGCAAGAGTAGTTACTGATTCAGTGTTACTGCGTGGTTTATGCCGTCTCCCTTGGTTTCGAGATGTACTTCGTTCGCTTGGCAGGTATATTCCTCATGCTGAAAAGCGCCGACGTCGTGTTCGCGCTAACAGTGTCCGACAGAGCACATAATTACGCGTACGAAGCCGTCAACGCTTTTAATGCAACAAACTTGAAAAAGAAAACAAAACGAGGAGAAAAACGTCGTTACTGCCCAATTATTTCGTTGGTCTGCCTGAGAAATGTTCCAAGCTACCAAGTACGCATGATTTATTCGGGATATTTGCTCTTATGATCGAGCGCAGGAAGAAAATGCACTCACTTTTTCCCATAAGAATGCATTACCGGAAATCAATTTTCGACTGTTTGCTGTGTGCTTCCATTTGAGTCAGCAAACTAGCGCCACTTGAACCTTTAGCGTACATTATAATAACTCTATGCCTTGGCGTTCTAAACCCTACCCGCGTCCAGCGTTTTTCAATCTGTGCTGTCACGTGATATGATCCGCCGGAGTAACTAGGATCTATTTGGGTAAGATTTGGAACACAGCCGTAGTTGTGACGCGGCCCCTCCTCTCGTCAAGCTTCGGGCTGTTTGCCGCTTCGGGCACTAGGGAAGATTATGGCGGAACAGCGCAGCACTGAGCTAGATTTCAGATGCCATGTTCTTCTGTATATAATGCTACTAAATAAGCTACGCTTCAGAGTAACGACACTTGTTCATATTGCGGCTTAAAATCATGCTTGCCAGTTATCTGAAGATTTATCTGAAATCACAGTAAACGCTTTTTCGTCCTCCACAAATGTTTAAACAGTTCGCGACAGAGCAAAGCAATATTATATGAGCTTCATAACACCAAATCTAATGTTGAGGAAGTCGCCCTTTTGAATCACGACGATCGGTAGTTGCGTCTGCTCTGCACAAGCACCAAAATGTTGGCGCCCACAACAATATCGGGGAACAGAGTGCCGATACTCTAAGCGCAGATGATTTAGTGGCTCTATACTCGTTTTTACCTTAAGAACCGAAGTAAAACAAGTCCGGCCGGTGGCGGAGTGCTCTGGGTTTCCACCAATGAAATGGCACGATATCGTGTAGACTTCCCCTCTCTCCGTCGGGAGGTGGTGGGATCCACAATTAGAGACCGAAACCAAAATGAATTTAGCACTGCAGCATCCTCTAGTGGCAAAAAGCTAGAACATACCTCATTAAATAGCGTTTGTTTCTGATAAACATGCTTATGCTATCCACAATTTTGCATCGCTTGTTTAAACTGTTTTAAATGAACATATCTTTGTATATCTAACATTGTTTATACCATCGGCTTTCTAAAAACACCATGGGAAAAAAATCAATGTCTGTCAGTTTTAGCGTATTTACAGTTTTTAATAGCAACCATGGAGCGCTAAAGCAAAAATATCAGCTAATATCATCGACATCGCAGCAAACTTGATGAACTGGGATTGATCAGATCTGCTATACTTCGTTTCACCTTATCTGCGAGCGAAGCCAAAGCTAGAAGCGTTAGGGCTCATTCACACTGGAAGCGGATCCGCGTTCGCAAAGCGGTTGCGAACGCGGTTGTATAAACGCCTGTTCACACATACAGCGGAGCGCTAAGTTAGCGCTACGTGAGCGCTCGAAGGAGCGCTCATGTGGCGCTTCCTAGCGCGTGACTTCGTTCGAATATAGCGCGTGATTAGCGCTCCAGTAGCGCCTTGTTAGCGCTCCAGTAGCGCCTTGTTAGTGCTCCAGTAGCGCTTTGTTAGCGCTTCAGTAGCGCCGTGTTAGCGCTTCAGTAGCGCTTCTTGGACCGCGGTGCTGCGGATTAGCGCATGCACCGCGATTCCGCGGTTCCTGTGGTTGGGTGTGAATCAGCAGCACCATGGCGGACATGTGGGAAGCTGAAATAAAACTGCGACAAATGCTCCTACATACGCGATTAGTGCATATGTGTGTGGACGGCTTAACGCCCAGAAGAGCCTTCTGGGTGCGCGAAATCTTTCGCCACCGAGATACCAACGGGTACCCGGCGAACCTTGTTCCTAGGCTGAGGGACCGAGACACAGAGCTCTTTCGAAGGAGATTATTTTTTGCTGCGTGTCTTTGAAACCGGGGACATGCATATCAAATAAAAAGCGATGAGGTCGTAACCAATCAGTTAGTCGCTCAGAGTTCATGACTCTGGACCGCCTGCCCGACCCTTTGCTGGGAAAGCGGCTCTTTTACTTCCTCTTCTTTCAATGCCAAAAGAAAAACAACAACAAAGGATTTGCCGTGCACGCACTGTTCCGCAGCTGCAAGCACGGCACAGGGAGCGTGAGAGCGCTAACAAAGCGCTTCTGTAGCGCTAACAGAGCGCTAACAAAGCGCTTCTGAAGCGCTAACAGAGCGCTACTGAAGCGCTAACGGAGCGCTACATCACGCGCTAGGAAGCGCCACATGAGCGCTCCTTGGAGCGCTAACGTAGCGCTCCGCTGTATGTGTGAACCGGCCTTAAGGATTCAGTACAATTGCACGCGCATTTGATGACATCAAATGCGCGTGCAATTGTACTGAATCCTTATACAACCGCGTTCGCAACCGCTTTGCGAACGCGGATCCGCTTCCAGTGTGAATGAGCCCTTAGACCAGCGCTTTTTGCGTTTCTCCCCAGCTCGCGCGCTCGAGCAAAGCCCGAACGCACGGAGCTTTCGTGCTCGCGCTTCCAGCTTTGCCTTCGCTCGCACATAAGGTGAAACGAAGTATACCAGTCACGAACGTAAGTTTGCATAGTTTATTCTGTCCTAATATACCTTTGTTTACGTTATTGCGTTGACGTTCACGTGTACATATTGAGTGGGCAATCGGTTTCCTTGTGTGTGGCGGTGAATTTAAATTTTTATTCTTTAATTTTGTTCTTTTAAGTTCTGTGGTGAGGGGATGGAGGTACAAATCATGATTATAAGCAGAAACAGCGTGGTTGATGTGAGATACGTTTATTGCCAGAGCGACCCCAAGGCATGTGAATGGCAGTTTGTGAGTTTACTTTCCCACAAACCGCCTGGAGAACTGATCACTGCAATAACGGAGCTATCTCAATGAAAGATTGGGCTGAACATTATGTTTAGACCTCAAAATGATGTGTAAGCGACACTGAATATGCATGAGGTGAGCAAGTGAAATGTTACGCTCAGGGTCACATTGCAGAACAATGGTCCACTTTCGGCATGCCGCCAACACTACGTCCTTCTTTCTTGAATTAAAACGACCCTTAAAGTGTAATTGTATGCATATATGTTTAGAAAGCAAAAAGCCAAAATGGCGCCTGACACCTGTGGGTCGCCTATCAATATCGCCCGATCAGGCCGAGCTCTACCCGCCCCGAGGAAGTCACACAAGGAGCGCTATCATAGAGAAACACTTTATGATACTCAAGTTGGCCAAGGCTTGTGGTCCGGATCTCTGTTGAAGTCGCTGCCCGGCACCGGCTCTTCCGTTTGTCGACCGCCCTTGGAACTGTCTCTTCACGCGCCCTTGCCGTGAGCGTCCTTCTTCTTCTTCTACGCCGCTGACGGCGCCGTCCATCCACGTGCAGTGTGGCTCATTGTCCCCCACACACCTCTGCTGTAGATGGGCAAGTTAGCGAGTGCAGTACAACTGCAAACTTTTTCATGTAGTGTAAATCTTTGTACTAGTTATTCACGGTGCAGTGGAATACATACAGCTGATTTCAAAGACCTCGAGAAGCCATGAACAAGGCTATTACGTTATGAAAGGTCACGACAACAACATGACACTGGAGGTTAGGCGTATATGAAGTAGGGAATCCGATTTTGCAGTATGTGAATGGTCCTTAAAAGGACCGCTTTGTGTTCTGGGGTATGACAAACGGTCCAAAGTTCTAGCCACTTTCAGGAGAGGACATGCCCTAGGGGGACATTAGTTCACGGTCAATTCCATCCTAAAGGCTGAACACCGAAGATCTTTTCACCCTCGTCCTCGTCGTCAGCTTCGTCGTCGTCTCCATTCCCGTCCTCCGTGTCACTTGCATCGAGGGGTATGATGACTGGCTCCAGGTTCGACTTTGGGACATCACATTCTCGAAACGTCCCCTCCATTTTTTTCACATGCTCTACAAAGTCATGCCAATGGACAGCTGTTACGTTGTCCACTGCTTCCCTCAAGAGCCGCTCAGCGTCATTAAGCTTGAATGTTATGTTCTTGGAGGCGACCTCCTGCTTGACTCGTGCCCATATCAACACTATGCGATTTAGTTCGCAATGGTACGGTGGGAGCCTCAACACTGTGTGTCCGGCGTCCGTAGCCATGACGTCAACTTTGTACTTTGTGTAGCGATCCTTCACCGTTGCCACAATGCTCAAAAGGCTTTTTTCTTCATTGTGGCAGTCCAGTCTAGGTTCTTGGAAGAGAGCCACTGCTGGATCTCACCCTTCTTTGTTGCAGTTGTGGGAACAGCTTCAGCCTTTCTGCTGTGGTACGGCGCGTTGTCTATAACAATTACGCTGTTAGACTCGATGTGGTGCAGCAGATGAAGAAACCATGCTTCAAACCTGTTCGAGTCCATTTCATCGTGGTAGTCCCCCTTTTTCTTCCCACGGAACACGTCCAGGCAGCCGGACATGAAGCCAGTGTCACTACCTGCGTGGGTGACAATCACTCTTTCACCTTTTCCAGAAGGAGCCTTTAGCCCGGTCGTCAGTCCAGACATGAAGGCTTGCCTTGCTGACTTTATGGTGCTGTCCGTCCACACCTTGTCAACTGTAACCCCCGCGTTCACCCAAGTCTCGTCCTGGAAGTAAATCTTGCGGTTCTGGCCTCTGTGCTTTCCGATTGCCCTCAAATACCGCCGCCTCCACTCGACGACGTCCTCTCTCTCAATTAGGAAGGAGTTCCGATTCCGTTTCTGTTTCTCGAAACCAATGTCCTTCAGCAGGCGATACAGGGTAGTCCCAGAACAGGACGGCAGCACGTCGTCTTCTTGGAGACGAGCGGCGATTTTCTTCAACGTTGGGATCTCCCCCCGAAGAAAGAAATTGTGCAGGCAGCTTCTCACGGCCGTCAACGTGCACGCGTCGTGATTTGAAATCCTCTTTCTTTTCTCAGCGAATTTCGGGCCCTTCTTTGAAGGAGATTTCACAGCTCCGTTGCATGTTTAAAGGGATACTGAACCATAGAATTTAGTGTCCATAATAAGTGGCGCACGTTCTTTCCACGAGCCAGCAGCCGCCGGTGTGCGCGAGCACTCGCAACGAAAATGACGTCAAAGACCTCCATTCGCGCTTGAGGACAGTGAAATGCATGGGCTTCGGGCCAAAGGAGAATAAAGACAGGCTTTTCATCTCTACAAGTGAAAGCTACATGCTTCTTAGACCAATTAATCGCTTACCTTTTACACCAGACACCACTGTATAGATGAAAAACTTGTCTTTATTCTCCTTTCGCCCGAAGCCCATGCATTTCACTGCCATCTTAACCGCGAATGGAGATCTTTGACGTCATTTCTGTTGCGTGTGCTCGCGCACACCGCCGGCTGCTGGCTCGTGGAAAGAACGTGCGCCACTTATTATGGACACTAAATTCTATGGTTCAGTATCCCTTTAAAGCCACGCTCGATCTCGTAGACCGAGCTAACACTGTACCCCGTTGTGGCGGCAGTCAGGGGTGCTATGTTGCGCTTTTTGGACTCCCAGGAGACTTGGAAGAGGGAAGTGACGTCAACGACTAGAGAAACGCAGATTGGATGTTGACAGAAGAAAACAAAATCAACATCCAATCTGCATTTGCTGCGTTGTTGACGTCACTTCCCTCTCCCTAGTGTCCTGGGCCCGTTTGCTCGAAGCTGGTTAACTAACCGCGGTTAACCGGATTTCCCTACGAGGGGGAATTTTAGGTCACGTGACCTGCAGAGTAGGGACGCCGGAGTCAAATTGTACCTAGCATCAGACAATATGGCTGCTACGGCTGCTCGTCACGCTTGGGAACATTTATTTTTACGAAGATGCGTCATCCTCGTGCCACGAAAGGGACATTTCAACACAGAGTCTACAGTCGGAGTCGACGGCAGCTCGCCCACCGCCGGACGGCGAGCGTACTGTGGGAGCAGGGCTACGCTTGACTGGTCACGTCAAGTTCCGAGTTCACGCATCGCCCTCTGAAGTGGACTTGTTTCAACGAATGCTACAGTCAGCGGGACCTTCAAAATATATTACCTAGGTGAGTGCCGCGATGTTTCACGAGAAAGTTATGAGATCGTACCGCTATCAAAATGTCGTGTCAGCAGATCTTGCGTTGTAATCAACGTCCAGCTTTCTTTTTTTCCCTTTTAAAACCTACCTTGAGCCGCAATCGCATGGTAGTGAAACAAATCTCTCCGAAAAACTGCCTCTAATCGCTGAGTCTGGTTTATAGTACAGTTCGCCGTGTATTGTATTTGCAGCGCATCCACAACACCGACGACCCCCTTGCAGCGGGAGACGGTTCAACGAAGGCAAGATGTAGAATAAAAACTTTCCGTGCCGGCACGGATGCCGGCACGGCATTCGATCGAACTTCGGTACTGTCGTCTCCGAACTTGTACAACTGGGAAATAAACAAAGCTTCTATCATGAAAGAAGTGTCCATGTTTTCTCTTGCGCTTGTCTTTCGTCAATTGATTTTGTTTTGGGATAACTAGAAGTCTTCTTAGGATTATAAAGAGAGATATAATTACGTAGCAGACGATCACAACCAATCTGAAATCGAAAATGAGTCAGGCGACATCAAGCATTAGCATGAAACGGCAGAGGAATTGGACATTGGATGAACAATTACAACTAATTCGGGTAGTGGGGAAGCGAAAATATCAAATTATGGGGAAGTTCAGTGCTACGATCACGACCCAAACAGAAAGACAGGCATGGGCTGATTGCGCACCCCAGACCAATCACAGCAGTGTTGGAGGAACCTTTTAAAGAAGACCAGACGGCTGTACAGCTTATACAAGAAGCACGAACAGCGCACAGGTAAGTTCATTGTGTTCTTAAGTTAAAAAAATATTGCATTGCTTTAGTGATAATATATGGACAATCAAACCTAGAAACGTGTATGTGGACATTTGTATATTCGTGCACCTTTGCCCTCTGCTGGGAGTCGACTTGTCATCTTCTAAGAATAGCAGTAAAAGCAGTGTTACAGCATCAGAAGACCATTTATTGCAGTTTGTGTACAAGTTCTGCACAGGCTGTCTGGAACTCGTAAAACAGTTCTAGTGGAAGACCCAAAACTTTGGACACAATATTAACACACATTTTTAGAGAGCACAATGGTCCATGCCAACCGAGGCCGACAGGCCAAACTGTAAGAAAGTAAAAATTGCATGATTACATAGTCCACAGCTTCAGCAATGTTATGTTGCAGTTACTGAATGTTTAAAAGAATGCCTCATGCACTATTTGTTTATTTTGATTTTCCCATGAAAGTTCCATTTACATACTTGGTTGAACAGTGAACCCCACCTCCTTTGTTTTTGCTCATGACTCGAGTAAGTAGTAGACGAGACGAAATTACTATGCATTAATTCATAGGTGCTGGGCCAAACCCCCATGTCTTGACGCCCCTCGTCGAAGCCGTCCTCGAGACGGTCGGCGAGGACTCTCCCAACCTGTGCGGGTTTGGTTGTCACGATAGGTGACACGGAAGAGTAGGTGACTGGTTTCTAGACCCGATTGTGTGACGAGTAAATGGTGCTAAGGAACCGGTCATAGTGAAGCAGAACTGTCGCTCCAGGCGAGGCTCTAAAAGACTAGGACAAATGTTGATAACAAGAAGGGCATGTTGCCATTTGAATAGCATTACTGCGGAATACTTTTATATAAAGACCAGAGGCCAGATTCCCGAAACATTCTTACGGCAAAAAAAGTTAGTAAATTTATCTTACGACAAAGTTACAAACTTTTGAGTATTCCCGAAGCAAAATGTTTGTACGTTTTGTGCGCGTTTCGACGAAATCCGTAGCTTGCACGAAACTTGCGAACATTTTGCTTCGGGAATACTCGAAAGTTTGTAACTTTGTCGTAAGATAAATTTACAAGCTCTTTTGTCGTAAGAAAGTTTCGGGAATCTGGCTTCAGTTTTATTTCAACCACAAAAGCTCAAAGGCGGGTCGAACCCGCCCTTGACCTTTTGTGTACTCTGGGAGCCGGGTCGAACCGTCTTCCAGAGTACACTCCAAGATTTGACAAGACAAAGCGCAACCACATTTCTCATTATTTTCAACAAGGCTGAAAGAGTTTTACCGAAGCTACAAATTTATGAAATAGGACGGCATGCAATGAAAAATCAGGAGGTAAAGCTGTTTACCATAATCTAATAAAAATTAAATGCAACAAAGTGGCAATGGCTTTTTTTTTTATGCTAACTGTAACAGGTTTTCAATATGTAAATTAAAAGATCACACACAGTACCACCATCCTGTTGCTAATTTTACCAACTTAGGAAAATTGGCTCAAACACTACCTTCATTCCCGTTGTGAAGTTAACGACTCCCATGATGGTAACCTGTGCGAGTAAAATCAATGCCAGTGAAACTATGTGCTGTAATGTTTGAAGTTTTCCTATCAATGTGCACAGTGCAACGAGATTTGACTGGAAATGTGACCACTAATTTTATGAAGTGTTAATCACATAGCTACACAGCTGCATTCGAACCTTTAGCAGTGAAGGTGTATGAACACATGCATGCACATGCTCTTCACAACCAAATGCACATTTTAGCACACCATGTATTGGGCAATTGTTTAAGAAGTAACGACACTGTGCTCGAACCTCAAGCCTGCACGTCTGTATATAAACCAACTTAGCTAGCAAACTTTGTCCTCCGCACCAACACGTATGAAAGAAATTTGGCACAGCATTGGCATCTTTATCAGGGTTACAAACTATGCACAGTGTGTTCTCTTTGCTCGTACTGACAAAAACAAAACCTGACCACTTTTTACACATGCATTTGTCGCAGCTCCAGGGGAATAGATCCACAGCCTGGTCCCTCTGGGAGCGGAAGTGCTGCACGAGAGTCTGCCACAGGAGGCGGTGCAGCGGGCTCCAACGAATGTGCCGTACAGCCGACGTTGGTGCTGGGAGGCTTCACAGCGGTTCCTGCAGGAGACAGAGAGGCAGCAGCAGCTGGAGGGAGCGAATCTCCTGCTGGAGAAGGAGTGCACAGAAAGGGTTAAGCAAGCTGCCACGGCAACGATCGCAGCAGCAACTGCTGCAGAGGAGTTTTACCATCAGTCAAAAAATTACTAGAGGACCAAAAAACTTTGATTGGACTGGAAACACAGCGTGCAGAATTGCAAATCAAATTGTTAAAAATACAATTAGGAGAAGAATAAACATTGACATATTATGCTGTTTTTAATTTTCAGTTTGAATGTATTTGTTTACCTATGACAAAGCCAACACAGGTGCTGAGAAATAAAATTCATTTTACTTGCAACTGTCAATAGATTTCTGGATTCAGATCTTCTATACTCCGTATCGTCCTACAATGGACTAAAGCCCAATGCTACTGGCCGCCGGGTCCAAGCAGGAGCCTGTTTAAAACCATGTGGTATATTTGCTATGGGCCCTAGTCCTTCGTCGGGTGAGATGGAATATAACTAAAGCATATACAGCGTATTAAAATTTTATATATCAACATTGTATCACAGAGGATGATGAGTTGTAAAAGGTAATGTTTGACGACTTTACATCATTGGGGGTACCTTGCCAGCACAATGCACTGGTACTCAAGACCATGCGAAGCAGCATGTGCAATATATTAGTATACTTACGCTCAACCGAAGAACTGGCTGACGATGGCGTCCCGAGCCTCATTGCTTTCGTCACGGCCCGCTGCCACGGGCTCGACGAGAACCTCTTCGGGGAGGACAGTCCTTGGCATGCTGCAGGGGTATGTCTTGGCCAGGTTGTGCAGGACACAGCAGGCAACAGTGATGTCGCAGCATCTCTCTGGCTGCATCCTCAACTCAGCATGGAGGCTATGAAACCTCCGCTTGAGCTGACCTATCGTCCTGCACAGTGTATAAATAGAGCAAGATCTGTTATCCTTTTGAAGTTGTTTATAAGAACATCTAATCAGGTGGCATGTGATGTCTATCATCGCTCCAGCCCATTGAAAACATGGCATTATGCCTAATATTTTATATTTTTGCTGGAATATTTGAACATAGTAATGATATGCAGATTTTGTTAATGATATCAGTGATGTGATTGGTCTGAGTCATTTTGGAGCAGCTCTTGGAGCAGTCAAAAGTCAATTATGGAGCAACAAAAAGAACTTCTGTAGCATAAGAGCACATTCATTTTTATTCATACCAATGCAAACATCACGTCAAGATTAATTTGTCGGCCTGTCCAACTAAAGGGCAAAGTCTACATTGCCTTCTCACATACGTTCAAACCTTTGTTAGCATCAACTGTACAGCAGGAGTCCCTCTAACACAAAACTGTAGCGTTCAGTTGTGTGGAGAAGCACCATGACAGGGTGACAAGAAGGTGAGTGATGAAGGACAGCACAAACTGCTTTAAATGGTTATTTTAGGTACTCAATGCCACTAAAATAGTACAATAACATTGGTCACATAAACTGATGTTTCCTTCAAGTTCTAGAGGTTGTAATAAAACTGCAATTTATAAATCAGATAAAAAACAAAGCACTTATCATTTGATTATCAACATAAATTACATTTTCTCTGTAGAACTTCATAGCAAAAACGGCATGTTTACGAAACTTAGAAAGAAACCCGCCGAACTCATTCAGGTTCTTCCTGAGATTCCATCCACTGCTCCTGTCCATTTAGATCTAATCTACTCACACCTATAGAAAATTAATAGCTAAACAAATGAGTTGGCATAAATCAATAAACATATAGAAGAGCACATATAAATGTTCTTGCAATACCGAAGTACCCTTTCTAAATCTCGAATTCAAAAAAGGTACCGCCAGGATCTCAAAATCTATCATATTTACGAGCCGAAGTTGTATTCAGGAATTGTGTTGCGTCTCGCTTTGGAGGAGTGCTTTCCCCTTAACACAGGGTGCGCTGCGGAGAAGCAAGACATGCAAAATTACGATGCCTACTTCGTGGTGTTTGCTGCTCTGTGAAGTGACTCGTACACCGTCTCGAACAGACTGAACGTTTATTCAAGGGCTGTGCTTCTTTTTATCAGCTAGTGGGTTGGTGCGCAAAAGAAAGAACAGAACAACAACAAGGAAGGCAAGTAGATTAGGATAAGATAATAGCAGCGTCACTGTCTGTCACAGCACTAGATAATAGAAGCGTCACTATCTGTCACAACACTCCTTCACCTTTAAGGTGAGTAACGGTCCGGTGGCTTCCGTCTTCTAGTGGAACGCCTCAGCGGGCTTGTTGGCTGAGTGGTGATGGTGGCGGGGGGGGTCATCCCCGGGGGTCCTTGAAGGCTCCGTGACCAGCTCCTCTTCGCGGGAGTCGCCAGTAGTAGGGGCCGTTGATTCCTCCACGACCGAGGGTAGGGCTTCCACTGTAGTCGTACGCTCCGTGGGGACAATTCGGTTTTTCAATTGGTCGTGGTGTCTTCGTTGTTGGCCCTCCTGCGAGCCGCGCACACGAACCATTCTCGCACCCATGGTCACTTCTATTGTAGCTGGTTCCCATTTGTTCCCCTTTCCGTAATTACGGCTCCACACCGACTGCCCTTTCTGAAAAGTGCGTCGTGGTACCTCCTGCGCCGTCCTGGGCCGAGGTACAACGTTGTCGAGGCACGAGCGGATTTCGTATCCGAGTAACAAATTGGCCGGTGTTTTTCCACATCCTAGGGGAGTTCGACAATACCGATGGAGAAACCGGGCAAGACGAGTCTGAAGGGATCCCACGCAGTTTTTTACCAGCCCTTGCTTGATGGTACGAACGGCCCGCTCGGCCAGCCCGTTCGACTGGGGATGGTAGGGCGCCGTTGTCAGGTGGATGATGTTGTTCCGCTCCATGAACCTGCGAAATTCGTCACTTGCAAATTGCGGTCCGTTGTCTGACACAACGGTAGTTGGCAACCCAAACCGTCCAAAAATGGTACGCAAGGCTTCAATAGTCGTAAGGGAACTGGCCGACTTCATTGGGATAACCTCGAGCCATTTGCTGTGCGAGTCAATGACGATCAGCAGCATGTGATTATCGACCGGCCCCGCAAAATCGACATGCAATCTTGACCACCTTTCTCCCGTGTCCGGCCAGCTAACGGGGGGCTTTGCTGGTGGCATACAGGAGGCTTGTACGCAAACCTGGCAGAGTTTGGCCAAACGTTCAATGTCGCTGTCCACTCGGGGGTACCAAAAAAGCGAGCGAGCGAGCGTCTCTAGCATTGTTTCTCTCGCCTTTGTTGGGATTACCGCACGGTGCCCCCAGTAGATAAGCCCATGACTCAGCGTCAGTTCGTCCCTACGGTCAAAATACGGGCGCAACGCCAGCTGTGGCTCCGGCAACTGCTGTGGCCAGCCGTTCTGTATCCAACTACGAATTTGCTGTAATTGCAAATCGTTATCTGTGAGCACCGCTAATCGTTGGGCCGATATCACGCCGTCATTGAACTGTTCGGTCAGCAGTACGTACTCTTGCGCATCTTTGTCAGCTAGACGTGTGCTTTGGTCCTCCATTCCGGGTACCGGTAAGCGACTCAAGGCATCTGCCGTGATGTTGCTTTTTCCGGGCTTATACTCGATGTTGTATGAGTAGGCACTCAGCAGTAGCGCCCAGCGCTGTATTCTTGCGGCCGCCATCGCGGGAATCGGTCTTTCCGGGTGAAAGAGCCCCACGAGGGGTTTATGGTCGGTAACTAGCATGAACGTATGCCCAAGCAAGTATTGACGAAATTTGGTAACACCAAACACAAGAGCAAGCGCCTCCCGTTCCAGCTGCGAGTAGTTTCGCTCTGCCGCCGAAAGCGTCCGAGAACGAAATCCGATCGGGCGTTCCTTGCAATCTTCTCGGTGCGACAGGACTGCCCCAATCCCTGTGGGTGACGCATCACATGCTAACCATAATGGCTTCTTGGGGTCGTAGTGCGCGAGGAAGTTTGCCTCCCGAAGTAAGGTCTTTGTTCGTTTGAAAGCTTCCTCCTGGACATCGCCCCACTTCCATACGGTCCCCTTCTTCAGAAGATCATACAAAGGCCCCAAGGTCGAGGATACGTCTGGCAAGAACTTGTGGTAATAGGTCACCAACCCCGAAAACGCCCTTAATTCTGTCACACAGGTTGGTGAGGGTAATGAAATCACTGCAGCCACGTTTTCCGCCTTAGGGTGTAGGCCTTTCGCGTCAATTCGGTGACCTAAGAAGTCGACTTCTGGCTGCCGAAACTTGCATTTCTCTGGATGCAGCCTTAACCCGGACTCTCGCAGCCGCCGCAACACCGTCTGGAGAAGGCTGCTGTCGTGTTGTTTCTCGGCCACAATAACGTCGTCCAGATATACCTGTACACCAGGCAATCCTTGCAACACCGCTTCAATGCGTCTTTGAAAAATAGCCGGAGCTGACGCGACACCGAAGGGTAGCCGATTAAAGGCGAACAAACCCTTCTGTGTGTTCACCACTGTCAGCCTACTGGCTGCTTCATCTAAGGGCAGCTGGTTATATGCATCTTTCAAGTCAATCGTGCTAAAGACTTCCCCGCCGTTTAGCGCCGCAAAAATGTCTTCAATTCGTGGCAGCGGATATTGTTCGACACGGCAGGCACTGTTAACCGTCATTTTAAAATCACCACAAAGACGAATGCTGCCATTCCTTTTAACAACCGGAACCAGAGGTGTCGCCCAGTCTGACGTTGCCACTGGGGACAATACGCCTAACTTTACCAGCCGGTCCAACTCATCAGAAACCTTCTCTCGCAGTGCGTACGGCACAGGTCGAGCTTTGTAGAACTTGGGGACCGCACCCTCGGGAAGTTGGAAGCGGGCTGGGGGACCCTTCAACAATCCTAGGCCCGGCTCGAACAAGTCGGAGAACTCCGCAAGTATCGGCCCGCCGCCGGTAGCGCTTGTTCGCTCACCTTGGCACTGATTGACGAAGGCTGGCGCTGGCAGCAGGTGGAAATCACGCAGCAGGTCACGGCCGCATAGGTTAGGTCCAGGGCACTCCAGGACTGTCAACGTTCCGGTCACAGTCTTGTTCCCCAGTGAAACTTGCATCTCGAGCTGTCCGCGCACGGGCAGTTTTCCCAGGAAGCACGTCAGCTCTGTAGCAGTCTTGCGAAGTTTCGGCCAGACGTCCTTGTGTCGCTGGTACGTGGCCCATGTGATGACGGAAACCGGTGCCCCTGTGTCTAGCTGCATATCCACGGCTACATCACCCCAACGGAAGGTCTTTATGAACGGTTGGAGTGTGCTGAGGTTCCCGATGAAATCCTGTGCTTCCATCGCAAAGAGACCGTCCTGGCCTTCGTCTGCGTCGACCTGGATATCTAAGGCCATTGTGCTTTTTGGCTTGTTGCTGGTAGCGAAACAGCGTTTCGCCAGGTGGCCAGTCTTGCCACAGCTTAAGCACCGCGCGTTGCGAAACTTGCACTCGTTTGCTTCATGCTTGCTTCCCCCGCACCTTGGGCAAGGTTCTCTGCTGCTCTTCCAAGCGTTTGGTTGAGGCGTTCTGTCTTGGCTTCCTGCTGGTCGGCCGTGGAGTGCATGCACCGCGTTGTCCTCCTCCCCCGGCTTCAGTTGTCGGGTCATCTGCTGTACGTTGATCTTGGCCATTTCCGCAGCCAGGGCGATTTCCTCCACTGCGGCAAGTGTCAACGACGTCTTCGTGAGCATGTGTCTTCTCCCACAGACGATGCGGTCGCGCAACATTCGCTGTAGCAAGCTTCCGAAGTTGCAAGTGTCCGCCAACTGCCGAATAGCCACAATGAAATCCTTCACCGTTTCGTCTGGCTCTTGGTTTCTTGTAAAAAACAAGTACGACTGCGCAATCTCGTTTGTTCTAGGCGAGTAGTGCTCCTGAAGCAGTTGCGTGACTTCTTCGTACTGGAGGTCATTTACCTTGCTTGGGGCGCACAGACTGCTCAGAACCGTGACCGTCCGTGTGCTTAGTGCGGCCACCAGGAATGCCCGTTTCTTCTTGGTGTCGCTCACGCCGTTCCCCTCAAAAAAGGCTTCTAGTCGCAACTTGTACGCGTCCCACTTGTCCACTGTCTCCTCGAACTGCGGGGGACTTAGTAATGCCGCCATGTCTGGCAATCCAAGTTGTCGGCATCAGCGGCCACACCGCTCCGCAAGTGTAACCATCCTCGTCGCCACTGAAGTGACTTGTACACCGTCTCGAACAGACTGAACGTTTATTCAAGGGCTGTGCTTCTTTTTATCAGCTAGTGGGTTGGTGCGCAAAAGAAAGAACAGAACAACAACAAGAAAGGCAAGTAGATTAGGATAAGATAATAGCAGCGTCACTGTCTGTCACAGCACTAGATAATAGCAGCGTCACTATCTGTCACAACACTCTGCAGTACACCAGTGCGTGGTGAAAAGCGCACTCAACGACACTAGCCAACCCTCCAGAATGAACAGGACGACTAACATGAAAATTATTACGAAAGTTCCGGATATTGCCTGTCACTCATACGAAATGTGATGGAATAGTATGGTATATTAGACGATAATCAAAAGTTTTGAAAACTTGAAAACTTGCGTAAGCATATCGTAACGGTCCGGCCGGGCAGCGAGGCCCGAGCTATTATATTTTCAGTATTATTAAAATGAAATTAAGTTTTGGCGCTACGTTGGTGCAAATACCTCACCTTTTTGTTAAATGTAGCAGGACGTAGCAGGGTAATCACTCTGGCGCAAATGGCGCAGCAATCCCATCACTGATATAATGAAAATGTTCTTTGCAAAAACTTGCAAGGAAAATGCAGTTTGAGATAACCAGTATTTAATAGGATATGCTTGAATATGTCTGTACTGAAAGTGTCTAAAAACAAAAGCCTGCCTAAGCCAATGTGTAATTTTTTTTTTCACATCGCAATCTATGCTTTTTTTTCTTCTAAGAATTGCTTTACATTTAGGCAATATAGGGTAACAAAAAAAAATTAACTGCTATTGTTTGAAAACTATAAACAGCTAGTAAAAACCTGTAGGTTAATAAACCCAGTCATACAGGAAGGATATGTTTCAGAAAAGTTATAACTTCTATTCTGGAGTTCAAACAGAAAAGAGCAAATGAAATATAACAATTAATGTGACATATAGAGTTAACTGGCTAATGCTTGAATTTTGTGAATTGACTTACTTCATTCCCACAAAGCTGGCTAAGCTTAGAATAAACATTTCAGGCTATGGCAGTAGGTTATAGCCAGTGGTATAAATAAGGTGTAGTAGAGATACGCCTTCCTCTCCTTGCTTCTGAGCAGCCGTAGCCTACTATGCAAGAACATAAAAATGGCAATGAATGTAAAGCTCAGGCACAACCACATAAAAAAAGTTTAGGTGCCTCAAGGTACCGAAACACTGAACCGTCGAACCAGGACGCATAGCCTGGCTTTACCGTTCCACCATTCTCCTCGTTGTGCTATGCGACGCATTGTAGGCGACCTCCGCTGCTGATGACGGAGACAGGAAGGGCGCCATCAGCCATGGCTTGCAGGTGTAGCCGCTGTCTCCAAGCAGTAGACCATTGTAGACGCCATCGGCCAGCTTGCCTGACAACGAGCCCTCGGTGAATATCCTAGAGTCGTGGGTGCTTCCAGGCTATTTTGCAACCACATTGCGGATACGGTAAAAGACGTCAACCACTAACTGTACATTTATCGAATGGTACAGATGGCGGTTAACGTACACCTCCTCATGCACTTGTGATGCCTGTATCCGAATGTGAGTGCCATCAACAGCACCCACGACCGAAGAAAACCCACCAATCTCAAAAAATGCCTGCTGTAAGGCCTGACCCTCAGCTTCACTTGGCCACCTGCATTGTAGCTGGATTTGAGTCAGTCTGTAGCACTATGACATTAACAGTGATGGTTTTGTTGTTATGATCACACGCTTAAAAATAACACAGCAATCATTCATCGTCATCAATAGTGAGCAATAAAAGCCTCGTCTGCACAGTGACTGTACTCAGTAGCCGCAAGTCTAGCTCAGTAGCACCAAGTGCATAGTTGGGAGTGCAGAAACCAGGCTGTTTGTAAATGTCTGCACTCCTACTTTATTTGTAGTTTAGTTGAATTTGCACCTGCACCAAAATTAGATACTAAGGGAGTCATTTTGTACACTCCAGTTGGTTCGTGCAATTTTACAGCCCAGTTCACTGGTATGCATGTCACGCTCATAACCAAAGAACAAATATCGAGTGCTGAAGCAACACTTTTAATGTTCCCTTAGGGAGGTACCAGTATACGTAAGGATCGATGCGCTGGCAGATATTCAGGCTGGCAAGCCTACAGCTTAGGAAACAAAAACTAAAGGGTCATTGCGCAGGTGGTGCGCCGTAAATAAATTGCAGAATAGATGTGCTGAGAAGACCACCTTCAACGAATTCAGGTGTTTCTACGAACACAATTCACGCACCGAAATTTATATACAAAGGGTTTCTAAAATAATGGTGATTGCTCATCGAGCAATCTAGACACAGGCTTTTTTCTCGGAAAACTTGCCTGCACATCCGCCTAGTATCGGGACGCGTCAGGAGATGCTCCAGACCACTTACCCAATGAAGTCTCGGGCACGACGTGCCAAGGCCAGAGTCACCCGCCTCACAGTCCGCGAAGCAGTGGAGACGTGCACACGGATGTAGTCCCCTGCGGTGATGAGGAAGTTCCCCGTGGCGTAGAACTGTAGGGCGACAATGACCTGCTGCTCTGCAGAGAGGGCGCGGCTGCGACGCGTCGGCCGCTCCAAGTCCGGGCGCAGTGTGTCGGCGAGGAACACAATGCCCGCGCGACCGAATCGAAAGCGCTCCTGCAGTTCGTCCTCGTCGAACTTCTCCAAAGGGTTCAAGCGGTCACGGAACACACGCTGCCGTCCCATCATCACAACAGCGTACTGGGCGTACACGAGCTCTCTTCGCTGTCGGCGTCGCGTCACAGTCGACATTGCGTCCCTTATCTTCGCCAATCCGTCCGCAAATCAGTTGTCAGTCAGTCGGCGGGCGAGTCGGAGGGTCGGTGGGGCAAACGGCAGAGAAGACAAACAGTGAAAATCAGCTGATAACTAAAGCGCGGGAAACGTGCGTCGCAAAACACGGAAAACAAAACAACGAATCTATAATGACCGTTGCCAGATCCGAAATCAACGCTTCAAACTTAGGCTGTGTTTGGCGACACAATAGATGCATCAATATATTTATTATTGTTTTAAAGTACATATATATTTTTATGCATAAAAAAACGCTGTGATAAGATGTTGTTTTTATTTTTTCTTAATGAAGACAAAACTAGCGAAAAAGTTTCTTAAAAGGCTATTTGTTTGCTTCGACCGGCAGGTGGCGGGATCTACCGCATAATTATAAAACAAGGAGAAATTGCGCATTGAGTTTTTGTCGAACGCGGCTAGGTACTTGGACGTACCTAGGTAGGGAAACGCGGTTAACTTTAACCGCGGTTAGAGTTAACCAGCTTCGAGCAAACGGGCCCTGGGAGTCCAAAAAGCGCAACATAGCCCCCCAGGTTGACGACTTCCACTACATTTTGTTCTTGGTACTGCCGCCGCATCCAAGAATAAACGTTCAAAACACACTGCCTTGTCTGGCTCGACAGGACATTTCCACTTGCGTGACGTTTGTAGTACACCCGAGGGGAAACGTCTTCAGGAGAGAGTGCTAACAACACGGACCGATCAACCAGAGTTGTTGGAGTCGCCATTTTAGAATGCGAGCTACAGTGGCTGGCTGGCTGGCTACGGACATCGATCCTCAGATCTTGTGAGGCGTTGAACTACGTGAATACAGGCGTACTAAGGAGGTATATTATTTATCCTACTGAGAGTAACAAATTTATCTAAGCTTATTGTTGTAGCGTGCTGATTGAGTTATCGCAAGTCATCGCGGAAGTGCCGCCGGCTCGAGTTATCGCGAGTGAGTCATCGCGGAAGCGCCGCCGGCTCGTGACGTCATGTCTGTGATAAAAACGCTGCGCTCAGGAATAAAGCAGTTCTTGTTCGCCAGCATGCTATAGTCTACAGTCACTTCATTTGGCGACGAGGCTGTCTACGTGCCCTCGTAGGCAACGGAAAGCGACAGCGAGACGAGCGACGCGAAGGAACGCACGGCCACGGAAGAGCAAGCGCAGCTTGTCATGCGCTAAAGCCGGCCAGCGACGCTACATATTCCCGGAGTATGACATCGCAAGCAGCACCCCGGCCACCGCCTTCGTGAACCGACAAAGGGCAACGAGCAACGCCCCCGAGATTTCGCCTCGGGAACTCGCCTTGAACAGCAACGAGGGCAACCTGCTACGCAAGGAAACGTCGAGCGGATGAGTACTGTGTTTCTTTCGAGTTCCGAAATGTCACGCTTGGGAAGAATATCGGAGTTTGACTCTAAGACACAGAACATTGAATCGTATTTGGAACGATTTGAACATTTTGTAGTGGCAAACGACATAAAGGACGAGAAAGTGCTTCCCGTATTTCTGACAGTGGTAGGCCCTGAGGCTTATGAAGTGCTAAAGAGTCTGGTCGTGCCGGCGTCCCCTGGCGAGAAGTCGTATGCAGTTCTTAAACGGTTGTTAATAGAACATTACAGCCCTAAGAGTTCCGTTATAGCGGAGCGCTGTAAGTTCAACAGACGCGTTCAGGACGAACATGAAAGCGTAGAAGACTTCATAGTTGAACTGAAGCACTTGGCTAGGAAATGTGACTTTGGCAATTTCTTGCAAGACGCCCTTCGGGACAGGCTAGTTGCAGGCATACGTAATGAAGAGAGCCAGCGTGCCTTGTTTTCCGAGGAAAACTTAACGTTTGAAGGCGCTTGCAAGATTGCGCTAGATCGAGAACTGGCGGCTCGAGACACCGCACTCATGCAATCGAGAGATAAAGAGGCATCGCTAAACGCTATAAAAAGTCGACCAAAGGGACGACCAAGGGTCTCGAAACCTAAAGATATTCAAGGGTCTAAAAAAGAAAGGTGTGAAAGATGCGGTAGGAGTCATGCATCGAATGTTTGTTGGTACAAGAGCTTTGTCTGCCACAAGTGCTCGAGAGTAGGACATTTGCAAAAAATGTGTCCAAACGCAAAGGTGCCGAAAAACACGAATGCTCTGGAATGTTCTGACGAAGACACTGAGCATGCCGTGTACCATTTTATAAATATGACTCAGTCGTGTTACGAAGTGAGTGTGCAAGTTGAAGGGAAACCCTTAGTCATGCAAATTGACACAGGGGCGGCAGTCACAATTGTTCCTGAGAGCGTGTACGACTCTGTTTTTCCACATGTAAATTGTGGTCCGGCTAAGATGTCACTCCGCACGTACACGGGAGAACATCTGCAGCTCAAAGGACTGTGTGATGTCGCTGTGGTGTACAAGGGTCAAAGTATGACGTTGCCCGTAGTAATTGTCAAAGACAATGGAAGGGTGCTTCCAGTGCTGCTTGGACGGAACTGGCTCCGGCGTTTAAGGCTGGACTGGCATGAGATTGGCCAAGTCACAACGGAAGATAGGGCTCAAGCACTGCAAAGGAAATACCCTTCTGTGTTCTCAAAAACCTTGGGCACCATACAGAAGTTCGAAGCGACGATTTTGCTGAAGTCTGGTTCGGTCCCGGTGTTTAGCCGTGCTAGACCTGTTCCCTTTGCGTTGCGAGAGCAGGTAGAAACCCAGCTGCGCAGCATGGTAGAAACGGGCATGCTTCGACAAGTAGCGCGCAGTGACTGGGCAACACCACTTGTCGTTGTCCCAAAAAAAGATGGTAGTCTAAGACTCTGTGGAGACTACAAGGTAACGATAAACCCTGTTTTGAAAACCGATCACTATCCGCTGCCCAGGCCGGAGGACTTGTATTCTGTCCTCGCAGGAGGCAAGGTTTTTTGCGTACTTGACCTCTCTGCGGCGTATCAGCAGGTGCCACTCACTCCAGAGTCCAGACCATTTTTGACAGTTAACACTAGCTTGGGTCTTTTTGAATTCCAACGCCTTCCCTACGGTGTGGCTAGTGCACCCGCAATATTTCAGTCTATGATGGATGAAGTGCTAAAAGGCATTCCGCACGTCGGATGCTACATCGACGATGTAATCGTGGCAGGATCTGACACGGCAGACTGCCAAAATACTCTCGAACGTGTCTTGGGAAGGTTGCGTGAGTACAACATCACGCTCAACGCGGACAAGTGCCGTTTCTTCCAAGAATCCGTAACGTATCTGGGTCACACAGTGACCGCAGACGGGATTTACCCCACAGAGGCCAAGAAAAGAGCGATCTTGGCAGCACCCGAGCCCACTACCGTCACAGAAGTGAAGGCATATCTGGGCATGTTGAACTTCTATTCGAAGTTTTTAAAGAATGGTTCAACAGTCGCAGAGCCGCTTTATCGGCTTTTGAAGAAGGATCAGAAATGGTCATGGACGAAGGAATGCAGCGAGGCGTTTGCTAATACGAAAAAGTTGCTGACTAGCAGCCAGGTGCTGACATACTATGACGTCGATAAGCCGATCGGAATGCTCTGTGACGCGTCCTCGTATGGCATAGGGGCAGTTATCTTTCACGAGACTGCTGACGGCGAAGAGAGGCCTATCGCGTTTGCCTCGAGAACGTTAACGCCAGCCGAGAAAAAGTATGCCCAGTGCGAGCGCGAAGCTTTGGCGTTAATCTTTGGTCTCAAAAAGTTTCATCGCTATCTTTTCGGCAGAACGTTCACAATCTACACCGATCATCAGCCGCTACTAGGCATTTTAGGCCAGGAAAGGCCTGCACCAACACTGGCCGCCGCACGAATGCAGCGTTGGGCCATGGTGCTGGCAGCTTATAAATATCGGCTGAAGTATCGCCGAGGGAAGAACATGGAAGTGGCTGATGCTCTGTCGAGATTGCCTCAGGCGGTGCCCGCTGAGGAAGAACCTGTGGAGTGCCTCTCAGTGTTTCAGTGCCTCCCATTAAACGTAGAGGAGATTGCCAAGTTTACAAAACGAAGCCTTACGTTGTCCCGTGTTGCTGAGTTTACTCTGAATGGTTGGCCAAGACCGCACGCGCAAGAACTTGGGCCTTATTACGTTCGCCGCGACGAGCTTTCGCTTGAACAAGGTTGTGTAACATGGGGTGTCCGTGTAGTGATCCCGGAACAGCTAAGGGACCGCGTGCTGAACTTGCTGCATGAGGAGCATCCAGGCGCCAG
>JABSTQ010009457.1:0-7500 GCA_013358835.2 Ixodes persulcatus
GACGAGTTCACCTGTTACCAGTTGGCCTCTAACGACCGGGCATCGTGACCAGTTCTTCTAGACCCCTCCTATCTTCCGTCTTGATAAGGTTATTGAAGCCGATGAAACGTTGTTTTCTTTGTTTCAGATAAGGAAGGTTTCGACGATCCTCACGTCCTGTAGAGATTGCGGTGTCCCTCCTTTGTCCTGGTCCCCCGCGAAGTCGGGTGCGCATCCAATGCATTCGTTGGCGTGAACGGCGATCGGATCAGTGGGGTATCAGTTCTTGAAGTGGATTCATCTTGCGTTGACGAAAGCGGTCATTCATACATTGGCCGGTTTGCCCTAATTACTCAGCTCCGCATTTGAGGGGGATAGAGTAAACCTTTTCTGTGAAGTTGTTTTTTTTTGTGCTTGTCCTCCGCGTTTTATTCTTTCGATTTTAAGTATTTATTTTGAACTCGCTCGTTTTTACCAGTGCATACCACATCGCTTTGAAAGTTCTATTATTATTTAAAGAAATAAAAAAAAATACATTTGTTACGTTTTTGGAAATACTGATCAACTGCCTCCCTGATGTCATTATCATAAAAAAATCGGTGTCCTCACAGGTGATTTTTTTTTTTATCAAAACAAGAAGAAATTATTGGGGGCCAGGATGCAGAGAATATAGGCTGGATCATACGGCTGAATGCGTGGTTGTCGACTTCAACCCCGCATTCCCGTACAGTGTCTGGGACGTATGCGTGGTCGTGAAGAAGCAAAGTCCTGTTGCTCAATTTTCCCCGGCGTTCTTCTTTGATTCCCTCATGCAACCGAACCAGCACTTGGCCGTAATATAGGACTGTTATCATAGTTTTGGTTCATATAAAAGTTTGAACATGAAAGTGATTAAAGTTTCAAATACTCTTATAGTTAGAAAGTCTTAAATTATATTACTTGTTTACGTGACGGAAAAAGTAACTGGCCGTTATTTAGAAAAAAAAAAAAACTTTACTTTTCCGATTACTGAAGATTTAAAAAAAGAAACGAAAGATACGTCCGTTTGTTTGAACAGAGATCTTTCTCCTGTTTATATCTGGATCAGTATCACCAAACTATAAACTACATATCTTCGTACTCCCGCTAATTTCGGTAACTCATCCTCTCTCGGAGAGCTGGTTCGAGGGATTCCTTGGCAGGAAACTTGTTGAAACAAAACGCGTCATTAAAAATGGAGGGGAAAATACTAAAAGTTACGAGTAATTTTTATTACTTCCAAAAGTAATCGAGTTATTTTTGAAATTAATTTTCTAATAAATGTATTCAAGTTACAACAAAATCGTTTCGAAATGTTAATAGATTACTGGTAATTCGATTCCTTGGAATGAGTACCCTACAAGTCTGGCTAATCGATTAGCAGAAGCAGATGGCCGTAGCTGTCCAGGTAGGTTTGTGTCGACATACACGGACACGATCCTGACAGGTTGCACGAAGAGACGGAGCTCGATTCTTTTCTGTTTCCTGTCACAGCCCTCCCCAAAAATAAAATCAGGAAGCCCACTGGCGAGCGTCACAGCATCGCCGTCCACGAAGCGGTTGCGCGCGTTCGGAAATAGTCAAGTCTCCTGACCAGTTGTTGTTGTTGAAGATGTCTTTTAATAACGCAGAAAAGGAAAAGGAAGGACAGGTCAGCCGTCGGTGCTGTCCCGTTGGGTATTTCGCCAACGGTGTTGGCTCCCAAGCTTGTCGAGTATATATCGCAAAGAAGGGCCACGCTTTGCAACACCTCGTCAATGTTTACGAATCGACAGCTTGCAGCGAGCGATCTCCCTGAGCCGCACGGCTCGTGTATATATCATACAGAGGACAAGGTGACCGCTGCCGGGATGATTGCAAAACTGTCTGCTAACACGCCTCAATGGAGGATGCACTTTGAGAAAAGGACTCTCTCTCTCTTCTCACTGAAACAACCAATCACGACGAACAACGGGACTCCAGCGAATGACGTAGCTGGGAGTACAACTAGACCATGAAATGCAATGTGCGCGATGCCAATCGTCAAAAAAAAAAAAAAATCAGTTTAGCCAATGAGACGCGTGATCGACTGACATCGTTGTTTAATCAGAAAAGAAGCTGAAGGCTATTTTCTTTTTTTTACGCTAATATCTGCGTGGCCATTGGAGGATAATGCCGATCGCTTTTCCCGTTGGTTGCATTGATTCGAGGAACACCACTGATTAGTGTTTCGGGTGCATAATGACGTGATAATGTTAACGCATATATATTTAGGTCGGAGTTAATCTTTATTCCTGGGTTCACATTTTCATATCGACTAATTTGCGAGAAATTTATTTATTCGGCACCAATAGATCAGGGCTGGGCAGTATCGTGATACAAATGTCCTGCGATAGTATCTTTGAGATACCTTCGAGTGTCTGAATCTCTGTATCGAGGTGCATTTAAAAAGTGAATCCGTATTTCTGTAATAAAATACATTTACGATATATTCATTGTATCGGAATACTCTTCCAGGCTTAGGCATCTCGTTCCATTCGTCGACTGTTTACGATAAACTTAAGAATGTTTAATATAAACGCGGCGAATTCAGGAGGGCATGGTTGCCTGGTGTATTGCGAACACTCACCAAAATTGAGGAAAGAAGTGAAAACTAACTAAAAACAAATGGGGTTCGAGAGGAGGTCACTTTGCACTATTTTCAAATTAAAAGAGTAAACGCTGGATAGGTGGCGAGTGCAATAATGCAAAACCGCCAATCACGAACAGTAGAGAGCTTCTATGGCTCGTGTGAGGAATTACTTTTCTCTCATGTCGCAGCAGGTTCAGCGCAGATAGCGCAGACAGGTCCGTGTCCTTGATTCCCACTGTGGATGACTCATAAGCACTCAAGACGGCAGATTAATATTTCCGCCATTCTGGATGCTATCTATGATTAGAGAAGGACTTCGATCTAAGAGGAGGTACGTCAACCTGCACAAACAGATGAACTATCCTCTATCGATTTGCAGTCGTCACGAACTGCCCCCCTGACACGTAACACCGTTCGGGGAAATATTTATCTCGGTATGTATCTGTATCAGTAATCCGGGATACTTTCTTGCTGTTTTTGCAGAAGTATATCGGGGATATCCCGTTACGTAAAATACAGATGTTTTTTTTTTAGTATCTGTATTTGTGCATACATGTATCGCAGGATTTGTATTTCCGAATGTTTTTTTAAGTATCTCTGCCCAGCCTTGTGATAGACATATATAATTATGTATACCTCAGCTTATAACGTATATTAGAGATTAGATTTATACTTCATACGTGTATACAATTCAGTAAATCATTACAAGTATCCGTTTTCTCGGGTCGCATTTTTACGCCATGTTGATCATAAAAAAGGAAGTTAAGCAATTATAATCAGGCAATACGGAACTCATTAAATGTGTCCGCACAAACGTATAGAAAATACGTTTTAAGACTTTTGCACGCTTAGTTGGCGAGGAGAAATAAAAGCCTCAAATATCTAAAAAAAAAAAAAAACTGGGGCGTTTTTTATGCCGAAAAACATTTGGGAGAGTCAATCGCTGTTTAAACAATAACATATTTAAACATGAAAAAAAAAAAAAACTTGTGGGACGCTTTGCCTTGAAGAGTTGAAACGCGAGAGCGTTATCGGGCCCCGTTCGCAAAAGCCTTCTCGTATAAATCCGCGCTCGTAATTCCCCAGCCGTGCATGCGCGTGTGTGTGGTCTAGTCGATAGCGTCACGTCTCACGTGACGTCACACGCGTGACGTGGCTGCGCGCGTTGCATTATGGGAGTTTTTCCTACCACCGACGCTGACGCCGGATTTTCTGCAACATTAGCTCCTAAACGCTATCGCGTTAAAACTGCCTGCGCTGTAGTACCGAGCATCAAGTTGTGGCATGTTGAATGCCACAACGCTTACCATTTTTGTTGTTTTTTTTGGAGGGGGGTGGAGGGGGGGGGGGGGGGGAGAAGGTCGAATGTAAACATATTTTAGTTTCTTCATTCCCCGCGAGCCTTCTACGATTGCAGCGATTATCTCTCCTAAGAGCTTTGCGGGAGATGCAGACGCTCCAGATTCTATAGGGCAGGGCATCGGAGCCAGTTCAATTTGCATCATCAATCAATAAAAACAAAAACAAAAAAAACGCCGTAGAACGAATAACAAAGCAAGAAACGTGAACCTAATAATCATATACGCCCCGCGTACTATAATAAAAAGAGAAAACAACAAATCAACGTCAAAATTATAAAAAAAAATAAGAAAAAAAGAGTAGTTACGATAACGCGCTTGCCATCAGCGGGCCATCGTTTCCGCAGCCTTGGCACTTCAAAGAGTCAAGGTCGCCGAGCGGCTGCAACGTTCTTCCGTCACAATGAACGTCCCGTATCAACGTTGATACTGACGTGTCGCGTACATGCGTCAGGGGAAGCTGGCGTCGCACGGTGTAGGGAGAGGTATATGTTTGTTCGTCGTTGACACATTTGAATCGTGGGCATCGAAATCTCTGACTTTGCCTTCTATATTACATACCCAATGAGAAGGTGGCATTCAACGATGTGGTCACGTGCGCCTCAATTTTTTTTTTTTTTTTTTGTACACCCATAGACCTCAGAAATTACTGTTTCGTAAAATTTCGAAAGACTGTTTCTGTACTACGACAAGGATATTGACAGCGATACGATAAAGATAGAAGCCATTCAGAATGCATTTTTACGGTAGCAGCGATGCGGACATCGTCCATTCACGTGCAAGAATTTTCATGTACTCTAAGGGGCCTGGAAGGCGTCTACAACTGGCGTAATTAGCGTCCCATTCTGCCTCAAGAATAATCCCGAAGGGGTAACACATGTCGTCACAGAAGCCGCGATCGTCAAGCCACCAGACGTCGGAATCTTGCGTATAGAACTCCGGGCAGAAAGTGGGAGCGAACGCGAGTGCCGCTGTCGCCGAAAAGGAGTCCCAAACCGAAGCTTCTGTGCACGTTCAAGGTGGATATCGCGTCGGTCTTTTCCATCACAGCCTTTCCTAGAACGCACTCTGGGATAATTAAAAATATACTGATATCTAAATTTGGATTAAAAGAATGGGAGTACCCTTTGTCGCAATTAGTATTGACTTTTTTCCAGCTTATTTTGTTTATTTATTTATTTCATAGGTACATTACCGTACGGGGGCTGAGAGAGGGTTTCGACATACATGACACGCCAAAGACAGTGGTCAGAGCAAAGTCTTCCGATTTATTTAACGCAACCGATGCCCGCCCACAACATCTAGCGGAGTGGAGACTACGGGTCATTTGATACAATAAGTTCTGATTCGGCATTACACCGTTAAAACGTTTCAGTCCCTGTCTCTATGAATATGCCCAAAGTCATGACAACGTCAAAGTAGATAAAGGAGACTTAAACGAAAAGAAAATTAAATCAAGAAAAAAGAAAAGAGCATTGCTCCTCTGCCCGCACCACAAAGGTATAGCAGATGGAATGCTCACCTTTGATGGATCCAGACGCCGGTTCGACCAACCGTTCAGAGGGACACGGTCGGCGTATTTATGCCCGCCAAGCTTTTAATTTGTACATAACATATAAGAGCAAAACTACCCAGAACACAATTTGAGGCTCGACGTTTGTTTTCTTTCCGCCCGAAAACCGCCGATCGAGCAGTGGCCGGTTTGTGTCCCGCTCACTCTCTTCTCCGTGGTCACGTGCCGTTTTCTATGGTTTAGGCACAACCACCAAAGATAATCAAAGTCGTGGGCCATCGAAGACACACGCACAATAATAAAATATAAAAAAAATATGATACCCATTTTTGTGTCTTCTAAAAACTGGAAACATGCCTATTGAAAAAGAAAAAGGAGTTGCACAGCCACGTGACTTCCGGCAACACTCTCTCCTTCTATACGCCTTCTTCCTCCCGCGTATAAAAATATACGCGACGCTGTAGCAAAATATTGACTGGACAGTCTTGGGACACCATAATAGATGGTCTAACAAAAAAACAAAACAAAACACTATCTGCAGTTTGATGCATCCATATATGCATGAAGCGGACAAGATTCGAAGGTGCTTTAGGTGTGCCCGCAGATGATTCTGCCATCATGTCTGCAGCTTTTGAATGATGGAATCACTGGTTTGCCGAGAGCCTTTGTGGATTAGGTATTCTGGGAATGTTTATTTTTTATAAACAGCCAGCCAACGACGCAAGCAGGGTTCCCATAACGATGATCATCTCCGGCCTTGAGGCGAGTCCCGAGTTGCCGCCGTCAGGTCTGGGACAGTCTTCAAGGTCCAGCCGAGTAGAACCGTAGTTTCGTATTGCCTCAATGGCTAAACTGGTTGACGGGGGGCAGCCTGTTGCCGCCGACGGCATGCAGTCCACCTCGTGCCGTAACATCCTGTTGAAAAACATTAAGAAAAAGGAGTGGTCAAGCAAGACTCACTTTAAGTGGAAGGCTGGTAGGTTCACACACTTGCGACTGCTTACGACCGAGTGCCTTAAAACCTCTTGGGAGCTCTCACGACAAGAGAACACAGAGGTGCGATCAATCGGCTAACTGTGGAACATTTGGCATTTCCGTCCACTTCCTATTCTTGTTTCGCGCATCATAATTTTTTTTATTCGTCTCAAAAAACTTTATGACAAAATTATTAAGACCATTCCTCATTGATGGTACGTACATTTGACCTCGCAAATACTGCAAAACCTTCGCTCTAGGGAAGTGCGGTTAGAGGGTCCCTCATAGACGGCGCCAGCGCGCCAGTGCGTTTTCTCGTAAGAGATCACAAGAAATCGGTCGTATGCGAACGCAAGCCCGCGTTTGCTTACGATGACATAAGTGACAGACGCGTCAAATCAAAGATGACTCTCGGGTTGCGTAAACTTTGTTAAATAAAACTACAGGGCGCAATGGAGGAGACATCAGAAAGATTGGCAAAAATTTAACACCAGGCGTAACCGCATGGACCTGTGTATAGAGATCTTGTTTGCACAGATGCGCTTCATGAATTGCGGCGTCGCAGCCGCTGAAAGTAAATCTCCATTCGCTATCGACAAAGCCGCGCTGGGGTGATTTTCAGACAGACGGCATTTCCTCGGCGTCGCATATTGCGGGCCCGTAGGCACTCTCAAGCTCTCCGTGACAGCTCCCTACGCGGGAAGTCTCTACATTCGTATTTAAATAAATGGATCGAATTTAACTGTACGTCCTAAGCAAATCCTGAAGGAAATAGAAAGACTACAGACATGAAGAGAGCACATAGTAGTTTTTTTTTTTTTTTACAATTTATAAATGCATTGATCAAGTTAATGTCTATCGACCAACGAACTGTTTATAAACAGAGTTGTTGTATTTCGGAATATACCGGTAAATACCACAAAGTAACCTCCGACGCGGTTTTCTCCGAACCGGTAAAAACATCGAAACCCCAACTTTAAGCTGTCATTGAAAAAAAAAAGCGAAAAACGTCAGTTTTATGGGAAGAAATCTTCTACCCTACTTTA